>MU228351.1:1239638-1259061 GCA_018584345.1 Thuja plicata | reverse complement strand
CTCAAATGTTCATGGCTTTACCTTTTTATGATAGTTTCTTCTAAGGCGATTTTGATAACCTTGTAAGTGGTCGAAGGCATGTTGTCTTCTTTCATCTAGTAACTCTAGTTCACTGAGCCTTGCTACTCTGTAGTCTTCATCTATGATCAGGTTCTTTAATGATATCCTTATAGATGGGATTTCCACTTCGAGGGGTAATACTGCCTCTGATCCATAGACTAGGGAGAAAGGAGTGGCTCATGTAGGTGTTCTCACACTAGTTTTGTATGCCCATAGTGTGGGACTAAGCTGTAAATGCCAGTCCCACCTTGATTCGTTCACTATTTTCTTTAGGATTTTCAAGATTGTCTTATTTGTAGCTTCGGCTTGGTCATTTCCTTGAGGGTAGTAAAATGAGAAGAACCCTTGTTTGATATGGAACTGTTCGCATAGGTCTTCAACATCCTTGTTCTGGAAAGGTGTGCCATGATCTGTCAGGATTGTTTGGGGGATCCCATATCGACAGATAATGTGGTTAAGTATGAACATTTCTATTTGATTTCCAGTGATGTAAGTGAGGAGAACTTATTCCACCCACTTGGTGAAGTACTTTGTTGCTTCTATGATGTATTTGTGTCCATTTGCTGAAGAAGGTGTAATTTTGCCCACTAGGTCAAATCCCCACATTGAAAATGGCAATGGTGATGTGATAGGATTTAGTTCTTGGGCTGGTGCATGGATGAGGTCTCCATGAATCTGACACTATCTACACCTTTGTACATGTTTGTGTGTATCTGTCTCTATTGTGGGCCAATAGTATCCCATACAGATGATCTTCTTAGCTAAGTTGTTGCCACCTCCGTGGGTTCCACAAATTCCTTCATGTACCTCGTACAAAGCTTTCTGGGATTCCATGGAAGTGAGACATCGTAGTAACATTCCATCTAGACTTTATCTGTATAAAGTAGTTGAGAGGATGGTATACCTAGAGGCTTGGTGGATGAGGGATTTTCTCTGGTTCCTAGACAAGTTGGGAGGTAAAACATTGTTTTGGAGATAGTTATAGACATCTTGGTACCATGGGGATTTAGGACCAACAAGGACACATGATGATTCTATAATAGATGCCTGATGTGAGGGCACCAAGAGTTGCTCCACTAGAAATTGGAATTTTGTTTTGTTACCTGGCATATCAACCAATGATGCTATGGTAGCCATGGCATCTGCAGCTTTGTTTTGCGCTCTTGGGACTTGCTCGAAGAAGATGTAATGGAACTTGGTGGGCAATTGTTCCATCTGTGCTTTGTATGGTATGAGCTTCTCATCTTTGGTCATATAATCATTGTTGACTTGACTAATGACCAACTGCGAATCGCCAAATACTTTAAGGTTCTTGATTCTCCATTGAATTGCTATCTTTAGACCGATGACCGGTGCTTCATATTATGCTATGTTGTTGGTGCATGGGAATTTAAGTCTAAAAGACTTTGGAATTGTATCATGATTTGGAGTGAGAAGCACTATCACTGCCCCTGCACCATGGTTTGTACATGATCCATCAAAATATAGTTGCCATACCTCGATCGCTGGTTGTAGTGTCATGATAGATTCGTTCGGTAAGTCAGAAGTTATAGGCTGATGGTCCTGAATGGGTGCCTCTGCTAGTTGATCCATGATCACTTTTCCTTTGATGGCCTTTCTATCTACGTGCTCAATGTTGAACTCGCTCAAGATCATTACCCACTTCGCAAGTCATCCAGTGAGCGCTGCTTTGCTTAGGAGGTACTTTAAAGGATCAATATGTGCGATCAATTTTGTTTGGTGACTCAACATATAGTGCCTCAGCTTCTGGGAGGCGAAGACAACTGCAAGGCATGGCTTTTCAATTGGCGTATAGTTTAGCTCATATCCAACCAATGTCCTGCTTAGATAGTAGATAGCCCTCTCTTTACCTGCGTCATCATGTTGTGCCAAGAGTACACCTAACGCTGACTCTGTCGCTGAGATATATAGAAGCAATGGTCTACCTTGTACTGGTGGTACCAATATAGGAGACTTGAGAAGGTAGTCCTTGAATATTTGAAATGCCTGTTTGCATTGCTATGTCCATATGAATTTGATGTCTTTGTGCAATAGATGTTGGAAGGGATGGCACTTGTCTACTAGTTGAGCTATGAAGCGTCTGATCGATTGGAGCCTTCCTTGTAACCCTCTTAGTTGTCTCAGGTTTGATGGTGGAGGCATTTTCAATATTGCTTTGACTTTTGTTGGGTCTACTTCGATTCCTCTATGTGACACTATGAACCCCAGTAATTTTCTTGCTGTGACACCAAATGCACACTTCTTTGGGTTTAGATGGACCTTGAATTCCTGCATTCTGTCAAAGATTGGTCCCAAAACTTGTAGATGATCCTTTCAAAGTATTGACTTGGCTAGTATGTCGTCCATGTAGTCTTCCATTGTTTTGTGGATGAGATCATGAAATATAGTTGTCATAGCCCTTTGATATGTCACTCCGGCATTCTTTAGACCAAACGACATGACATTCTAACAATATGTTCCCCAAGGACATGTGAAAGTTGTTTTGTGTTGGTCCTCCGGTGCAATCCTTATTTGATTGTAACCTGAAAAGCCATCCATGAGTGATAGTATTTGATGTCCAGCCGTTAGATCTACTATCATATCAATGTTTGGTAAAGGAAAGTCATCCTTGGGACAAGCTATGTTGAGATCTCTGAAGTTTGTGCAAATCTGTATTTGACCACTGTGCTTTGTAAGTGGTACCAAGTTAGATATCCAGTCCGCATATGGTATAGGTCTTATGAACTTAGCATCTAGGAGCTTTTTCAACTCTGCCTTGACTAGCAATGCAACATGGGGATGCATCTTTCTCAACTTCTGCTTGACAGGTTTGGCATTGGGTAGCAATGAGAGATGGTGTAGTACTAGCTCTGGATCTAACCCTGGCATATCTGAGTAGGACCATGTAAAATTGATCATCCTTGCTTTGAAGAAACTGATGAACTGTTCTCTCTCCTCCAGGGTGAGTGATTTTGCCAAGTATATGTTATTTGGGTTCTTGTCATCTCCCAAGTTGATTTCCATTTCTTCTGCTAATAATGCTAATTTCTCCTCTGTCAAGGGGAGGATTTCCTTCTTTCCATCTTCTAGCGCCTCAGTGAGGTTTTCGCTAGAAGATACGTCTTCTTTTATCTTTTTATCATTCTTTTGATCTTTTTTCTTTTGTGGACTGGAAAGAGGAGCTTCCTCCCCGAAATATGCCACTCTGTCTAGGTTAATGGAGAAGCCTGCCTTGTGATCTCTTGACGGAATGCCTTGCCTCAGTCCCATGAAATGAGCTATAGCCTCATCATTTTCGAAGACATCTAAATCAGGTGGTCCTTGTTGATCCCACTCTATGAGCTCAGGGTGTACAAGGCTGATACTTTCACGGCTGTTTGGCTCTAGTTGAATGAAAGGGACTGCTGATATGGTGCCTACAAAATTGGACTGTGATGTGGACGCACCACTTAAGGTCTGATAGATGACATGTTTATCTATGTAGGGTTGTTTGGTAATGGTCAGTTGGTCAAATAGGTCTGCTAGATTTATGATAATGTCTGACCGAGGGGAATAATATGGGATCGATGGTTCAGAGTCATGAAGGGATCTCCACTCATACTCGTGGGAGTCAGTCTCAATAGAACACTCGTCAAATGTCTCACTTCCTTGGTTATCATCGATTGCTATGTGTAGGTTTATTCGGGATTGTGTGGTTCCCTCTTCGGCGAGCAACAACTGTGCTAATATGTTGCTTATTAAGACATGTTCTGTGTTGTGCCCTCGGTGCATCTCTGCTATTTGCTCCTGATTAACTTGAATGTCTTAGATTACAGGACTGGTGCTTTGTTGTCCATAGCCCAAACCTCTCGTGTTTCTTTGGGTTGGTGGGAGAGGCAATTCAAGTATGCCTTGTTGTCTTGCCCCAAGCTCGATTGTACCATCGTACCCAAATCTTTGTATCATTGTGTAGCTATTACCATAGTTTGACAAGGGTAGTGTTGGTCAGATTGTCTCAGGGTGATTTGGTATAACTAGGTATTGATGTCTTGTTCAAAAGGATTTTCTTCCGCTATGTCTCCCCATTGGAAAAATGTTGTGGGTGGACATCTGAATAGAACAGGCTATGAAGTTTCTATTGCAATAACCGGTTGTGGCATGCCATGAGTTCTTAGGCTTTGAGGCATGTGCATGATGGTAAAAGCCTCTTCATATCTGTATTCCCCACAACCCTTGTCCGTGATGGATATCTTGCCTGCTTTCTGTGTGATATCTTTAAGATTTGAATCTGAAGAGGAGAGAATACTTGCATCCTGGTTAATAACTATCTTTCCTGCTGCCCGTGTGACATCCTTGGGATTCAAATCTGAAGAGGATGAGATGCTTGCATCTTGGTTTGATGGTACCTGGTTATCAGTGCTGATTTGGACTGCATTACAATATTGGAAAGGATTGGGATCTCCCTCTATGATGATCTCCTCTCCCTAGTGTGGGAACTTGATGCATTGATGGTATGTCGAAGGTATAACTTGCATTTCGTGTATCCAAGGTCTCCCTAGTAACATGTTGTATCCCAACTCAAGGTCTAAGATTTGGAAGGGAGTGTTTTTTACCACAGGACCAATACGAACAGGTAGAATGATAATACCTTTAGAGGACCTTTCCTTTCATCATAAGCTCTAATATTTATCCTCCTTGTGACATCAATGCTTGATTCTGAATAGCCTAGTTGCTTGATTAACTTTAGAGTATAGATGTTTAACCCAGCTCCACCATCAACAAGGACCCTACGGATAGCACTTTTGTGGACCTGGACAAGTAAGTGTAGAGGATCATTATGTAGGGGTTATGCGGTGGCACATCATGGTCTGTGAATGTGGCATGTTTGTTAGCATCTATATAGTTGACCATCGTTTGGAAGCTCTCGAGTGTTATGTCCCTTGGGATAGCTGCATTCTAAAGGGCTTGGTCAAGTGCCGGTTTATGCTATGGAGATATGCACAATAGGTCATTCATGGAGATTTGGGCAGGTGTGCGCTTTAGCTGGTCCACTATGCTTGTTTGTGGATTTGAGTTTGCTTTAGGATTGGTAGAGACAGTAGGTGAGGATGGTAATCCTTGCAAGATGACTTTGGTGTGATTTTTTGTTACAACACAATTGTTACCTTGGTCTTTGATAGTGATTTTGGCCACATGGATATCTGAAGGATTGAGGCAATTGATAACATTATCACTATTGGCATATGTATAGTTAACTTGTTTTGCTTGTCCACCAGACCCGGAGGCTTTTCCCTTGTTGTGATCATGAAAGGTATCATTTAAAATAGTGTGATCAGTTGTGCCTTTGGTTTGGGTATTCTTCACATCGATGACCCCTGTGTCAATCAGATCCTGGATAGTGTGTTTCGATCGGTAACAGTTAGCCATTTTGTGCCCTTTCACCCGATGAAACTCGCAGAAATCTTTTTCATTATACCACCTTGGTTTGTTTTCATCTTGTTCAAAGTACCTAATTTCTGGGAGAGTGATAGTGTTTGATTGTATCAACTTGCGTAAAGCTGATTCTATCGGCTCTCCTAATGGTGTGAAATCTCGTTGCTAGAATTGAAACCGTGGTCTGTGTTGATTCTATTGTTGACTGTTTGACACATCGGCCGCTTGTATAGGGGGAGGTTGGTTTTGGGTGTATGCTTGTTGAGTGGGCCCTATGCATTTTTGGTTTGCCACATGTGCGCCTTGCAGTGACACCTTGGGTTATGCGTAGTTGACTGTCTTCACATCAATGACACCATCGCTAGTGACATTTTTGTTTTTGTTCTACCACTTAGCTTTGTCCATTGCATTTTTGTTTGTATTTGTTTGTGTGGGATCTGCAAGGATTCCTCATTTGACTAAGTTCTTCTCACAACGAACTCCTCTTTCGATGAGTTGTGTGAAGTTCGGAGCTAACTGTAACTCTGTTGTGAATGACATGTCTAGAATTAGATTGTCAACAAACATGACTATTAAGTCTTGTTCGGGCACATCATATGTTATGCGGTTTTCCGTATTCCTCCATCTATGTAGGAATTTCACAAAAGACTCTCCATCCTTCTATTTGATATCACAAAGGTCCTTGATGCTGACCTTGCGCTCAATGTTATGATGGAAGTGAGCTATGAACTTTTCAGCCAGTTCACCCCAAGACTGAATGTTGTGAGGTAAATGTGAGAACCATTCCATTGCTGGTCTGGCCAAGCTTTGTGGGAACATTCGCATTAGATATGTCTCATCATGGGCGACTTCGACGCAACTAGCAAAAAACTCTCGGATATGTTCAATAGGGTTGGTACTGCCCCTATATTTGTCAAATTTTGGTACCGAGAAGTGATTTGGAAATGGAGACATGTGAAGAGAATGGTCAAAGGGGTATGGGTATAAATCCTCTATGGTATAGGATTTAGTTTGCCCCTGATTTTGCATATCCATCATTTGGGTTTGAAGGGTTTGCATTTGTCAAAGGTATTTATCATTTAATGGTTATTGTTTTCTATGAAAGAATTTTGGACATAAGGTTGTGGAATGTAAGAGCAGAAAAAATAAAAATATTCAATGTTGTAAGTATCACAAGTTCAGTCATAAGGCAAATCAATGCAAAATTCAAGTATATAATCCAGTTAAGATGAATGGGATGATCAATAAGTTTCATGGTAATTCCTATGTATGTCATAACTATGGTCACAATGTTAATCAATGCAACTCTAAGGTTCAATCAGTGAGATCGGGACAAAGCAATGTAAAGTGTTTTAAGTGTGGTAAGCCCGATCATTATGCTAATACATGCATATTTGTTACCTCTTTGAAGATTCTAGAAATGAGAAGGATGTTACAGTTTCAGGTGAATCTCATAAGACAATAATGGTATGGAAGAAGAAAGAATCAAGTGAAGGAAGTCCATCTGTGGCACCAGATCTTGGTTCTAGCTCTTCTAGTAACTAAGCCAACAGCTTTGGATTAGGGGGAGTATTAAAAATCTTAATATATCATTTCCCCTCTTTGAAATAAGGTATGATGTATTTTCAGAGTAATTAAGTTTGATGTGACTGGTATAAATTTCAAGTATGATTGTTGGTGTCATTTGTGCACTTTTAGGCGGGAAATAATTATGAGTAATTAAGGATATATTGGTAGATATTTTAAAAAATATTTTTTACATTCAATGAAGAATAAAATTTAGAATTGCAGAGCTATAGTGTTATGAAGGAAAAAATCAAAATACTAAAATGGAATCCAATTTGGTTATGTTATATGGTTAGCTCATTTAACCATGAGCAATAACTTAGATCATTATTGCCCTCCCAACTGATAAGGCATATTAATGCCATACTTTAGAAGCCCTATGACAACTTTTACTAGGATCTTTTCCTTGCTTTCATCATACTTTTCCAGATACTTTTTACTTATATTTGCTATTATGTGGCATGCTGCCACCAAACCCTATTTTGTGGTTAATGTATGCACCCTAAAATGGTCTCCTAGACTATGGGTCCCCATTCTTCAATTTATCAAATGACGGAATCAATTTATCAATTTCCTGAATCAATGCCTTGCAATATTTTCAATTCAAATCAATTTTCTTGATCAAATTGTAATTAATTCAATTATTTCAATATTTCCCAAGGTTTGATCATTTTATCCATAATCTTATTTAATTAAAAGAAAACATCCCTTTTAATTAAATAAAATAATCTTATTTAATTAAAAGAAAACATCTCTTTTAATTAAATAAAATAATCTTATTTAATTAAAAGAAAACCTCCCTTTTAATTAAATAAAATACACTTTGAATGCACATATTTCTAAGTGGTGGGATTTTCCCTCTTACTTTCCTTTTTAGGGATTTATCCCACGTTGCTCTTGAGGATGCATTCCTCTCCACACTTTCCTTTATAAGGAGCCCTCTCCTTCTCATTTTGGGATCCAGATTTTATGTTATTGTTATGCTGCAGGTTTGGAGAGCGATTTTAGAGGAGAGTTTGAGCACTTGAGCTTGAACATTGCAACTTTTATTTTATTTTCTTCTTCTCTCATACATCCATAGCAATCGATTTAGATTACTCTTGCACTTGCATGTTAGATTAGATTCATATTTTATTTCATAGAATAATCTTGCATGTGTATTTCCTTTCATAGATTAGTTTTCTTTCATGCATTGTTATCATATAGAATAGCTTCCATTTTCATTTGCATGCATATTTGATGATCATGGAGATTAGCACTCTTGCTTTTCCTCTTTGAATATCTCATTTTATGGTGTACTTGCATGGGCACAAACTAGGTCTAAATTGAGGGCCTCCATTATAAACCCTTGCACTCCATGAATAGAGAGCTACGAGTCACCATTTGAGACCTCATTCTTGAGAAATCTTGGATATAATGACTCATAGAAGTGTGTCAACATTTTAGCACACATTTTTGGCACCCACCATGGGGCTCGAACCCACGACCACAAGGTTAATTTTTGTGAGTTTTGTGATAAATGTCTAGGCTATTTTTTCAGAAAATTTGACTGATGTTTTTATTGGTACGCGCATATATGACATGATACAGATCTGAAATTTATATTTATGGAAATGTATTTGAGTTAGATCTCATTTTCCATTTGTTTGAATTAATTTTGTTGGGATTTGCAAAAGTTATGGTCATTTTAGTGAAGACTGGTCAGAACCTGATTTTTATGAAATTTGACTGATGTTTTTATTGGTACGTGCACATATGACATGATACAAATCTGAAATTTATATTTCTAGAAATTTATTTGAGTTAGCTTTCATTTTCCATTGGTTTGAATCAATTTGGTTGGGATTTGCAAAAGTTATGATCAATTTAGTGCAGACTAGTCAGAACCTGTTTTTTATGACAGCAGGTTTTTCGATTATCAAATGATATATCATCTTTGACTAACCTAATTTTGTAACACATGGGGTTGACAAGTTATGTTTTTTTTTTTATGGATTTTTATAAGAGTGGGTTACATGTGCAGGAATAGGTAAGTTTTTCATAACAGTGGTTTGCAGGTTCATAAACCCTTCTATATTCTTATCTAGTTCTCTCAGCGGTTCATAAACCCACATCCGTGTTCTCTTATTTTGCTTGTTGCCCTTGATCGTGGGAACACTTTGGACTTGTGTGGATAAACAAAAAAATGTGTGTGTTGATTTGGACTTGAGGTATTTTGTTGCATCTCTATAACATTTGGATTTTGGAAATAAAAATGAACCTCTCATGTGTCTGACTTGAGTGTTTCTCACTTGCGTAGATCACACTTCCAATTTTTTCTCTAAAGGAAAGATTGAATATAGATTTGTTTTCTCGCATATATGTTTCACATAGTAATTAGGCCCTATGAACACTATTTGTAGCATTCTTGAGAGAGTGGTCTTCATACGCTTGCCTTACATGCAAATCTCTTCTCGACAATAGATCCCCTTGTAGGTAGGGAAGGACTTGCTATCATCTCATTGTCCCACTTGGTCGAGTCTTTGACAATTGACAATATATTTTCTCTTAGTCCCATTTAGAGAGAAAAAAATTACTTTTCATCAGTAGACAAACCTTTTTTGAGTTGGTAGTAAGGTTGTTTTCATCTCATATGTCCCGCTTGGTTTAGTATTCAACATTTGATGGTACGTTCTCTCTTGGTCCCATTTAGAGAGATCAGTAGTCATTGTTGTTGGCATACAAACCTTGGTGAGGTGGTTTCAACTTAGCATGTTAATTAATCTTCTTTCTATGTCTGGGTGAGGTGGAGAGGCTAGAGGAGTATGCTTTGTTCCCTTTTGGGCACATTAGAAACTTGGAACCCTTGAATCCAAGCTAAGTCCACATGTGGTCCATATTGTGAGTCTTCCTTGTTAGAGAGGGTTAACCATAGTGGACACTCCATTTATTGGGTAAACCATATTGACGTAACCTCAAGTGATATTAGTCATTCCTTCCGTGGAGCAACAACCACTATATAAATGTCCTCGTGGAAGAAATATCCACAGGTGTAGTCTCTTGTTGGGTTGTCGGATCTCCTCAACAACTCCTGATTGATTAAATTCTTGGACTGTGTCAAAACCCTGGTGTGCCTGGATTGGATTTTTCCCACTTGAGATTGCAAGATTTGCAGAGTTGACCATTACTACAAACCATAGTGCAACCAAATTTTTCTTTTATAGGACTATGTGCATGACTGCAAAACATTTTGAGAACCTACAGAAGTAGAGTCCTTAGGGAGTAGAATACCATGTCGCTATTCTTGTTCATGCATAATGTTTCTTTGTCCCTTGTTCATTGTTTGAAGACAATTTTTTTCTTGAACTCCCTGATTGTTGTCTTGCGTGCCTGATTAATGATAAAAATCTTTTAATGCATCTAGTTGGTCAATTAAAATGAACAAAAACCGAGTTCTCGAGTTGAAAAACTAACTTTTTACAACTTGTTGTCAGCACCTGTCACATGTTAGTTCACCAGGATATTGTGTGATCTATCCTGATACTATGGGGCAACATCAGTCATTTCCCCAACCTGTCACCTCCCAGTTTTCTATCACCTGACCTTAGAGCGAGCTACCGCCCAGTGCTGTTTCATTGTTGCCTGAAATTGTCAACTTGCTCGATTTGCTATCCTATCATTTCCAGTCTTCCTTCATCAATCTGGGTTAGATCAGGTCACTTACCCCACTGTTAGAAGCCTATTTGCACTTTGGATTCTTGCATTTTTACCTCTTGAACTAGTAATCTTTGATTTCACAAGTGACCTTGCTTGGAGTCAGCGAGCTAGAAATCATCCTTGTTGAGAAGATAAAACTTTAGATCCTTTGATAACACACTTGGAGAGTTTTATTAATCTCTTGTCCATTCACTTCCATACAAATTCAAATTCAATCAATATAACTTGGGTAAATCATCCTCCTGATCCATATGTGTTAGGGTATTCATGATGTAGAGGGTTTGGTACTCTAGAGATTTTCCTCACTCCAAGATGCTTCTTTGTCTATCCCAACCATCCAATGGTTGTTACTTGTTGAATCTTCCTTCAATTAGCATCTCCAAGACCCTCACTATCAAATTCTCCTCCAAGGTATAGTTGGTCTTTAGAAGATTCCAAAGTTTCCAGGCTTAACTAGTCCAACTAGTTCACCAAATGCCTAATTTTCCCCACTAGAACTCCTCCTAGAATGCCAAACCTATGCTTAGGATCTTCCCATACATGTACTCAGACTCTTACCCATCTTCTTGGACCATCCAAGGTCATTCTGCATCCTTTCCAACACTTCTAGAGTCATCCCCACTCCAATTGGTCTCAATTTCACTAGGAGGCCTAATTGCCTAATTCCTAGTAGGTCTATTTTCACAGTTTTAGGGCTATTACTCCAAAAATCCCCAAATGACCCCACACAAGACCTTGAAAATATTCAAGGTATCAACCAACACTGTCAAAATCCAAAACCGTGACTTCTGAAAGCACCCATAACCCTAGTTTCTTGTAGGCCCTAGATTTTAGCCTATTAATTAGGCCTTTGGACTAGTCAGCATAAACAATTGTTAAAATGATCTCCAACTTCTGATTCACCTCCTTCCACCTTTGAATCCTTTTAGGAGACTATCTAGGGCATCTGAAAATTCCACTAAGTTTTTTCCAAAAGGTCACGAGTGCTCGAACAAATTCCTTCTTCTCCCTGTCCTGGCTCATCTGGATTCACTAGTCAGCCATAGGGCTTCCTACTTAGCATAGGAAATCCATTAAAATTACAAAAATGAAAGCAAAAACCCTATCTACAGACTCTAACCCTACTTCCCCCATGGTTTTAGTCAAGTCCACTGGTGGGATTTTAGGGTAGAGCCATTTCTATCCAAACAACACTGTACTGTCACTTACAAACCAATGAACTTCAAAAACTTGTATCTTTACACCTAATGAAATTCAAAGAAAATTGTCTAATGCATATGAAAGCTAATGAAAATTAGTCCATCCCCATGGGACCAGATCTGCTCTGCCAATCCGTACACAACTGTACAAGAACAAAGAAATAGTGTAGATCATAAGAAATCAGTTACGGTCATCCGTAAAGGAGTGCCAAGAATAATTGTTGCAATCCAAAATTTAATTAACCATTCCCGAACATCGAATCCATGCTCATATACCAAGCATGGGGTAGTTACAACTGATCTAACTACATTTTGCAAATTCTTGCAAAAGTTGCTAGCAACTTTTTGCACTTTGTGCATTTTGACTTTCCTTGTCAACTCGATGGGTGAGTTTGACTTTGATGACCCTAGAAAGGATATGTAGGGTCCTAAAACACCCCTTAAACCTACATTACACTAAAATATCAAATTTTCACTATTTAATCCAAAATGACCCTAAAACTCTTAATGAGCACTATGGCTCTTATAAACATGGAGTTAACTCATCATTGCATCCAACCCATTGGAACTTATTCCAAACCACACACAAACATCTAAGACAACCCTAAAATGCACCAAAACATCAAATAGGGAGGTTCCCTGCACCAATTCACCCATTCAGTGGGCACCTCTGTGGTAGTGTTGGTTTACGCCTCTTGCAAAATTCTATCTCATCACCTCTCTTTTGGACAAGTGAGTGCTTTTACTATCCTGGTTTGGTACCAACGTTTCTTATGGTCATCCTATCACCTAGTAACTTTTCTTTCATTCCAGTTACAACAAGATGTCAAGTAGATCAAGGAAAGTGACCTCAAGTAGTCTTTAACCAATTACCCTTAGTTCAAACTCGCCAAAAACATAAGGGAAAAGAACCCGTATTTGATCAATTACCCGGGAACAACTTAGAAGTTTGGTTTGATCCCAAGAGTAACCTTAGTGAGATGTGTACACCCTTAGCATCTTCTCACTCGGATATGGATATGAGTTACACAATGACTCAACAAGAGAGGGAAGAAATGGATAAATTCCTTGATGTCGTATTTGAAAAACATAGAGATACCATTTCATTTGGAAGTTCCTCTCATGAAAATCGACCAATCTCACCCCTTATCTCAACTAGGTATCTCGATGCACACCAAAGGGATGAAAGAGATAAGAGGAAAGCATATCAAGAAGAACAATCACAACATGAAAACCAAGATGATTAACCTTATGACACTTGTGTGAATGCAACATACACATATGACTTGTTTAGACATTCAAGACCAAGTTCACCACTCAAAACAACTTCAAGATACACGAGTGAAAGAATTAAGAAAATTGAGTGTGAAAAGAAAGCCTTCCTAAATGAACAAGCTGAAAAGGAAGAGCAATTTAAACTCCTAGATTTGGAGAGACAAACCTTGTTGGAGATAGAAAGGAAAGCCTTCCAAGAAGAGCAAGATAGACTCTTGGCTCTAAAACTTAATGATCAATCTAACAACACGTGTGTTGGTGGTGGAAACAACTCTCCTCCATCCACCCCTCCTAAGACTCCACGAAGTGGAAGACATTCAAGAACCCCTTCACAATCTTGTAGCCCTAGAGGAAGAAGGGATTCAAGACATGATCATTATAGGAGACAAACACCTCTTAGGAACTCAAGACAACCTTCACAACATGCTCACCATGGTTCACAATACAGGTGTAGTAGCTCGAGTTTTGACCTCAACTCCCAAGACTTCATGAAGATACAACAAAAACCACTCTTCCAAAAGTATGTGGAGAGATACTTAGAGCAAAAAAAAGACAAGTTCCTAGAGGGTTTAATCAACAATGGTGCTAGATTCCCCTACAACCTTGATCCGAACAAGAAGATTAAGAAGCAAGGTCCATCTCAAGAAGAAGAGATCAAACAAATTAAGAGTATGATGGAAAAGATGTTGGCACCCAAGAGTTCATTCTCACTTGATTTAATTTTTCCTAATCCTTTTGACAAAAGTGTTAGCATGAAAGACTTCCCTAGAAAGGTTGAGATCCCTCAATATGACAAGTATGATGGGAATGGAGATCCACATGATCATGCGTCAATTCTATACCATGAGTTTTGAGTTCCATCAAGATGAATCGTACCTCATGAGATTGTTCCCAAGGAGTCTTAAGGGTCAAGCAATGGAATGGTTCACCAACATAGCTCCCCCCGTTAAGACTTTCAAAGAGATCATCCATAGATTTGTCCAAAACTTTTCATACAACTTTTCAAGATCTATCACCATGCTGGAATTATGAAACTGAAAGCAAAATCAAGGGTAATCCTTTGTCACTTTCTTGCAAAGGTGGAGATGTCAATGCTCTCACTACTCTAGGACCATCCCTAAAAATGAGAAGATTGACATCCTTGTTAGCAACTTGGTTCCTGAAATGCGGTATGAAGTTAAAAAGATGGTTTTTGATTCCTTTGACACCATGGTTGAAACCGCATGTAGGATTGAGGATGTTTTGAAAGAACAAGGAATTTTGGCCAAACATGGAAACAATAACAACAACAATGGTCAAAATAAAAACAACCCTAACAAGGATAAAGGAAAGAACTCACATTGGAATAGGAACAAACAAGTGGTCAATGATGGAGTTGTGGACTCCTCCAAACCCAAAGATCAAGTTGTTCTCCACTTGTCTAGTGTTGTTCAAGCCATGAAACTCAATGCATCTAATCAACAAGAGAACAAGCCAAGATACCAAGATAATCCTAAGAAAGAGAGATGTCAGTTTTCAAAACTTGGTGATTCATATGAGGATGTCTTGAAAACACTCATTTCCAATAACCTTGTGCATCCTCAAGATCCCGCAAAGCATTATACACTTGATGTTAAGCCACATTGGTGGGATGAGAAAGCCTTTTGAAAGTTCCACAATGGCATTGTACATGATATTGAAAACTGTTGGAAACTCAAACATATCATCCAAGCTCTCATTGAGAATGGAAAACTTAAGGTAGATGGATTAAACACCAACGCTTATCATAAGGCATTCAAAGAAGCTTTGCAAAAGTATGAGAAGGGGGAAACCTAGGAAACCTCTAAACCTAAGAATGGTAAGGCTGAGGTCAATTACACGTACACACATGTAGAGAATATTGTCAACATGCTTGAAGTTGTAGAAGAGAATGTCAACATGATAAGGGATAAAGATCCCTATGGTTATGATCTAGACATGGACTCTTCTCCTATCTTTGATGAAGAACTCGTCCTGGTGCTAAGGGGTCCTAACTCTAGAGTGTCATCTCAAACTCTCAATGCTGTCACATGAATTCAAGGTCCCCTTGTCATTAGAGGACCTAGTTCAAGTCAACCAAGTAAACCAAAGCAAGTGGCATCCAAGAATGTCACCTCAAAACCAACAGTCAATCCTAAGTCAAGCTATAATCTTGTCAATCAGTTGCAAAGAACCCCAGCTCAGATTTTGATCTCTGAGCTCTTAGAGTTGTCCCCAAGACACAAGAAATTCCTTGAGGATGCTTTGCGCACAGTGAAATTCCCCAACAACTTAGATGTAGATCAATTCCAGAACATGGTTAACCATATTGCTAGCCCTCATTACCTTACTTTTTCGGAGGATGATGATAAATCTTTGAGACACCCACACAATCTTTCTCTTCATATTGAGGTCATGATCCACAAAACCCATGTTAGGTGTGTGTTGATAGATGGGGGTGTTGGGCTTAATATTTGTTCCTTGAGTCTTTTAAAGACATTGGGTTATTCTGAAAAAGGCATAGATACCAGAAAAAAGATCACTATCAAAGCCTGTGATGAGGCAGAAAGAAGTTCCAAGGGGTTGGTCGTCCTTCCTGTTAGGATTGGCCCTATTGAAAAAGATATTTTATTCCAAATAGTTGACGTTGAACCCCTTGCGTACAATATCTTACTTGGTAGACCGTGGATTCATGATATGCAAGTAGTGTCATCTACCTATCATTAGTGTGTTAAGTTCCCTTATAATGGAATAGATATTTGTATACCTGGGGATAACACTTTATCTATTAACTCAGTTTTAGCAAGTGCTCATGTTCCCCTCAATAGAGAAGCAGAAGACTTCGGTGCAACCTTAGCTGAATGTAAAGACAAGTTCAAGTCAGTAGACCTTGGCATGGGGGGTATCAACTCAACTCCCTCACAACACTAGTAGTTTCGCCTAGGTCTTATGGAAATCCTTCACAAGAAATGAGACCTTCCTCTTTAGCTATGACTTTATTTGGCACGTTTTTAGGGTCCTCAGTGCTTATTCAAGATGAGAAAGAAGAGATGGTTGTTAGAGACTAGATTTATAGAGAAGATAAATACATGCACAATGAGAACTTCTCTCCCTCTCCTAAGGCTTATGGAAGAGGGTATACTTTTGTCAAACATATGGGCTATCCTAGATATGGACCTCTTAGTCACAGATTGGATGCTAGAGTTGAACCCCTTGATCATTGATCTTTTTGGGCGCAAGTCTAAGAAGACGGTTGGCCTAGGATTTGTGAATCACAACAAGAACACTACTCCTATCCTTGATAAGTTAGATAGTGAAGATTAACCAGAATATATATACCTAATTTGACAAATTAGCAAGACATGTGTGAATATTGGGTCCCTTCCACTAATCTCCTTTGGGGAGATTCAGATAGTCCAGTCACTCATGAGATAGTTGCAACCTTAGAACAAGATGAATTAGATGTAGAAGATCCTATCAGAGAACGTCAATGAAAGAATCTTGTTTGTTTGATGGAAAGAGAAGGTGTTACCCTTGATGACATTAGAACTTCCACATCAAGACATCCCAAACCTTCATGGTGTAAACATCCTAGTCGAAGCTCAGAAACAAGTTCATATGAGTATGAATGGGACTCCTTCTCAAAGCCTTCCATATTTGACATGGATGTTGATGTCATCCACACTTATAGTTCTCAACCCAAGGTAGCTGACAAGTCACGTGTAGGATTAGAGGATTTGAACCCACATGTTGCCTTAGTAGACGATTCTTCACTTGTTAGGATGAATCCTGATTTGGGTAGCTTAGAAGGATACTTGACGGACTCTGACTCTTCGGTCACTAGAGATGATATCATTCACATTTACAACCTTGAACCAGTCATTGACTTACCTCTTGTTCATCCTAACCTCATTGATTGGTCCCAACACTATCAAGAACCTGAGCTCTTAACATTTCAAAATGATTATGAGATAGCCTATTACTTGAATGCCATTGAACCCATAGTCTCTTCCACTAGTGAATCGACTACCAACATGACAGAGCCAGACATAAAGTACCTTAGTCACAAAATAAAAAGAAAATAAAATAAAAAGAATAGGAGTTCTGATGGTGAAAACCACTATGTGGTGGTGTCAGAACCAAAAAAGTAAAAAGAAATGACATATCCAAGGGTGAAAACCTCTCTGAGGCGCCTAAGGATGAGGTACTTGATAATCTCCCTAGCTAATTTCAAAATAGATCTTCAGTGCTTATTGAACCAACACAAGCAGTAAATTTGGGTGCAGATGAGGCTCCACAAATAGTACACTTGGCTAAGTCCTTGTCATCATAAGAAAAAGAAGCTTACACTAAGTTCTTATAGAAAATGAAGATCAACTTTGTATGGACTTATTCAGATATGCCAGGGTTGAACACTAATCTTATCATGCATCACTTGTCCATAGCTCCGGGTGTCAAACCGGTTAAACACAAATTGAGAAAGATGCATCCTCACATAGCTCTCCTAGTCAAAGAAGAATTAGAGAAACTCCTTGGTGCAGGATTCATAAGAGCTATTGACTATGCTGAATGGATATCAAACATTGTACCAGTTTCCAAACATGACAAATCCATTTGAATTTTCATAGATTTTAGAGATGTCAATAGAGCATGCCCAAAGGATGACTTTCCACTTCCCAATATAGACATGATAGTGGATATGACTGCGGGTTATGAGATTTATTCATTAATGGATGGTTTTTTTGGATACAATCAGATTAAGATAGCTCCTAAAGATCAAGAAAAGACTACATTCACTTGTGCATGGCGTATCTATTATTGGAATGTTATTCCTTTTGGATTAAAAACCACAGGAACCACCTATCAATGAGCTGTGACAACCATTTTTCATGACATAATGCATAAAAACATGGAAGATTATGTGGACGACACCTTGGCCAAGTCTAAGAAAAGAGACACACACTTAGATGATTTAGAATTCATTATAGATCGCATGGAATAATTTCAACTAAGGTTAAATCCTAAAAAGTGTGCATTTGGAGTCACCTCTGGAAAACTACTAGTGTTCATCATTTCAGCAAAAGGAATAGAGGTAGACCCTAAAAAGTCCAAGCAATCATAAATATGACACCTCCTAGAAACATTAGTCAAATGAGGAGTCTTCAAGGATGTCTTCAATCCATAAGGAGATTCATTTCATAGTTGGCATATAGAGCTCAACCTTTCAACAAGAACTTACACAAAGGAGTCAAATGTGTTTGGAATGAGGATTGTCAAAAGAGCATAGATCAAATCAAGAAGTACTTGGCAAATCCTCCCATTTTAATACCTCCTATCCCAGGGAAACCACTTATTCTATACATTTCAGTGAAAAAATCTTCCTTGGGGGCATTACTAGCTCAACTTGATGAACACGGGAAATAAAGAGCAATATACTACATTAGCCGCACTCTTGTTTCATATGAGGTTAACTACACCAACATTGAAAAATCTTGCCTTGCAGTTGTGTTTGCTTCCCAAACGTTGCAACATTACATGCTTGCGCACACTATACACCTCATAGAAAATATAGATCCACTCAAGTATTTACTAGGTAAGGCTGCCGTCACAGGTAGACTTGCTAAATGGATGATGATCCTGTAGACGTCCAAAATCATCCTTATATTAATTTAATTAATATTCCCATAACATTATAGTTAATTTTAATTAATTATATTTGTTATATTCTCCTATCTATTTAATTAAATATGATTCACTTTCCTTAGTATTTGAATTTAATTTAAATACCACCCCCTTTTAATGTATTAAATTTTATTTAATACATTATCCCTCATTGATTCCCTTTAAATAAATTTTTAATTTATTTATTCCTTCACGTGACTTAAATTCTACTAAACCAAATTAATCTAAATTTTAAATTTAGATTAAGCTAATTTGAACTTAGATCCTACCCTACCTCCCATCAATCTCATCAAATAGACCTATCTATTAATTAACTAAGGTTAATTAAGCTAATTTCTTGATTCCTACACCAATTAGTCCTAATTATTTGCTCACACATGTGTGAGCAAATTTCTAAAAATTGTCTTTACCAAATAATCCTTATTTGGTTCCAACAAGGTTTCTTACACCTATGATGACACCTTCTTACACTTTCCAAAAGTGTTTCATTGGTCCAAAACTCTTACACCCTCTTACACCTTCTTACAAGATCCTTC
>MU228351.1:1188314-1199300 GCA_018584345.1 Thuja plicata | reverse complement strand
CTTTAAGTACACTTTGACCCATCACATCCAAAGTTGCTCACACATGTGTGAGAAAAGTGGGCCTCTTGCATGGCTTATGTGTCCCTCATGTGGCACTTATGTGGATGCCACATGAGCTCCACCTCATTTAAGCCCTCTCTCTCCTCCAAAAACTCTATAAATAGAGGCCTTTTTCAAGAGCAAATCATCTCTCATTTATGCATTGTTATCATGCTAGTATAGCTCTAGAATTTCTTAGTGTATTTCATGTTTTATGCTCATTAGTTCATAGTTGAATTTAGAAATCACATGTTAGGATACTGGCAAATGAACTTATTTCTATTATCTTATGCATATCATCTTAGTTTAGTTTTTTTGAATCTTCATCATAGTATAGTATTGTATTTGCATTCATGGTGAAGGCTTGAGACAAGTTTTCAATACTTGTTCCTTGAGTTCTTCACTCATTTGAATCACTTAGTTTGCATTTTCAATCAAATAGTGGGATTAAATATATTGTGTTGGGAGAGCACACCCACAAACCTCTCTAAGAGTAAATCAACAAGGCTTGGGTGCACTTGTTTGGCTCATCGAAGGTTGTGATGGATCTCTTGTTATTTTTGGTAGTACATTGCTTCTTAGACATGTTTAGTGTAGTTATTTGATATATATCTCTAACGTTTGCATGTCTGAGCATACTCCCAATAGGTTAGATTTTATCACATATAGATCCTTTCAGAGTTTGACATAGAGTACATTGAGTATAAGGCAATCAAAGGACAAGCCATAGCTGATCAATTGGCTGATTTCCCAATACAAGATAATACACCTATTCAAGTTGACTTCCCAGATGAACACCTCATGTATGTGACTGAAAGAACATGGAAGATGTTCTTTGATGGATCCTTTATGCAAAATGGTTCAGGAGCTAGTGTGTTGTTTGTTTCTCCTCATGGGTACACGAGTCCTAAGTCTTACAAGTTATGGTTCCCATGTAGAAACACCATTGATGAGTATGAAGCTTTAACAAATGGACTTAAGATGGCCATAGAATGGAGAATCACAGAGTTACACATCTATGGGGATTCACAGTTGATAATCAACCAAGTCAATGATGAATATCAAACAAAAAATGAGAAACTGGCACCTTACAGGCAAATGGTTGATTCCTTGAAATGATACTTCACATTTGTCATGTTTCAGCAAATCCCCAGAGCAGAAAATAAAGCAGCTGATGCTATGGCTACACTTGCTTCACTCCTTCAGTTAGGGCAACATGAATCCAAATTTGAATTCCTGGTGGAAGAACTACATCACCCTATGTATGACTCCCAAGAAAGTCATGTCATTTGTACCCTTGTTAGTTGTGATTCATCCCATTATGGTGCCATTTAGACATACCTTCATGATGGCATTATACCTGAAACCTTTAACCAATCTGAATGCAAAAACCTCACCCAAAACCCCTCTCGCCATTCCCTTATCTCTGGTGATTTGTATAGGAGGGGTCTAGATGGAACACTTCTTAGATGCTTAGAAAAGGAAGAATTTGACCAAGCGTTAGTTGACATCCATGAGGGAATTTGTGGGGGAGATTCCAATAGTCTTTCTATGGCCCGAAGGTTTCTTAGGGCAGGGTACTATTGGCCTACGATACAGATTGATGCGGTAGCTTTTGCAAAGTTATGTGAAAAGTGTCAAAAACATGGTAACCTAATACATGCTCCAGGCAGGGAGCTCATTCCTTCTATATCTCATTGGCCATTTCAGTGTTGGGCCTTTGATCTTGTTGGGAAGATTCATCCCAACTCATCAGGTGGACACAAGTTTATTATCATTGCTACTAATTACTTCACTAAATGGGTAGAAGTTGTCCCACTTTCTGTTGTCTCGGGCAAGACAGTCTCTCTATTCATTTTGAACCATATCATCTATCGATATGGAGTGCCTTTCGAGATTATTACTGACAATGGAGGCCAGTTCAAAAATAAAGACCTTAAACAACTCTGCAAGAAATTCAAGATTAAACAAAACCATTCTTAAAATCCTACACAGAATAGTTTGTAAGAGTGGTAGAGATTGGCACTTACAGATAAATTTGACTTTGTGGGTCTATAGAATGAGTATTCATACTCCTACTAGGGCTACTCCTTTTGCAGTGTTACCTTTATAGGTTGAGATTCCTTCACTTAGAGTTTCCCTCAAAGGTCTAGTTACAGATGAAGACTACCACGCCATGAGACTTCAAGAGTTAGAACTTCTAGATGAGAAATGTCAAGTGTAATTTGACCATATGAGTGTTTATCAAAAGTGCATGTCCAAATCCTTCAACAAAAAGGTTCTCCCTAGAGAATTCCTAATGGGAGATCTTGTCCTACGTGAAAATCCTAAGAATCAACAACATAGAGATCAAAAGGGAAAATTTGAACCTAATTGGCTTGGACCTTACATCATTACAACAGCTTTTGGGTAAGGTGCTTATTTACTATCTACAATAGAGGGAGAGAAGATCCCTAATCCTATCAATGTCTTGCACCTGAAGAAGTTCTATCCATGATGCCCATTCTGTCTAGGGGCACCCTTTGTACATACTTATTGATTCTGAAAAAATCCAAAAAATGATATATTGTAAAAAATTCTAAAAATCAGAAAATATCCTGAAAAAATGGTCATCTTAATGAAAAACTAGCAATAGGATCTTTGATGTATCTCCAAATAAATTATGTATTCCAAAAATACAAAAAAAATAAAAAATTCAAAAATTCAAAAAAGAAAAAGTGCCTTGGTGAAAACCTGGAAACAGGCGCCTTGGCTGGAAACTATCGCTACTTGTTGCCTTGGTTTGGAATTAGTCTTTGTCTTTGTCTAGGGGGCATAACTATGTTAGCTTTGGTCTCTTGGATGCGTTAGTCTTTAAGACATCTCACAAAGGTGTTTTTAGACACCACCCCAACTGCATTTTTTAACACAACCCCTGACATCGAGTGTTTTTTAACACTTATCAGTTTGGTCTTACCCAGTTTTGTCATGTGATCTTACATACTTGAAAGCATTCAATCCTTATCCTCGGAACTCAGTATCAGTTAACAAACTTAAATTTTTAAACTCAAAACTTAATGCTTGAGCTATGTCATGATATTTTCTTTGTGTGCTGACTGTTATTGATTTTTGTTGAGTGTCCTTGTCTAATAAGTCTCTCCAGTATGCACAGATAGAGGACTTAGGGCATGGGGCATGTTTTTATCTTCTTTTTGCTTGTGGGTGTGGTCTTGAAACTCTAGAGTCTCTTGTTGTCCCCTTGAAACACTTAGGAGATTTGAGGCATCATCCTTGACTGTTTTTGCACAACCATTCTTATGGTCATCCCGACATGTATGCCTTGATGCGAGTGTGGGTTTGCTACATTAAATTGGGTAAGCTAACATCAAAGTCATCTTGACCTTTATGTCTTTGATTCTTATGTTCTAATCTTTCCACATTCCAATCCGATATAAATCACATTCATATATTCATAGTTGTGCTTGTGACTAGTGATGATTGTGTGATTTTCCGATGTCTGTTAATAATGGCCCAATGATGAAAATAAGTTCCTTAACATTCTCTAATGAATGATGAATACAAAATCCTATTTTACAATTTCTCTATTGCAAGTACACCTTTGCATTTTCATGTAACTTTCATTGCTAGACCTCATGTTAGTTTGCATTTTTAGTTTGTAGTATGAGTTTGAGAGGGCTTTCCTTCATCTTTCTTTTTGACTTTTAATCAACTGTGGTCATATTTTGATCTTCATTTCCTTATCTTCTTTCGTGATCTCAATCAAAATTTTCTATCTTAAATAGTTGATTGATTTTGGGGCATTCTCTTTCTTAAGGTAAATTCTCTTTCTTCTCTTCATTTCTTTCCACCTCTTCCAAACTTCTATCTTCCATTTGCTTTCACCCTACTTCTTTTCTTCTAATTCAACCTCGGGGCATAATATTTTATGCTTGATGATCTACCTTGGTTCTGTGATCCTTATATATTTCATCCTACATCAAGAACCTTATCTTTAGTTTGATTTGATCAAATTTATCAATTTGTTGTTTCTCCTCTATCTCATTTCGATTTTGATCATGAGGGGCAGTACCTATCAAACTTCAATCCTTGATTCAACTTTATCAATCCTATCAATTGCTCCACTTGGGAAAATATTTATTTATATTTTTATCTTGGACATGTCAATTACCTATTTACAGGGGTGTTGACCTTGTCTTTTTCAATTAGCTTATCTTTTTCCTAATGTGTTCCCGTTCGTCGATCACACGTATGGGTTGTTTTGTGATCCCAAATCAATCTCACACTTCAACTGCATTCTTTGACTACATGTGTTCCCACAAAGATCACACATTAGTCAAAGATGGGCAAATGTATGCACCCTAAAATGGTCACCTAGACTATGGGCCTCCAATCTTCAATTTATCAAATGACAGAATCAATTTATCAATTTTCTGAATCAATGCCTTGCAATATTTTCAATTCAAATCAATTTCCTTGATCAAATCATAATTAATTCAATTATTTCAGTATTTCCTAAGGTTTGATCATTTTATCCATAATCTTATTTAATTAAAAGAAAAGATCCCTTTTAATTAAATAAAATAATCTTATTTAATTAAAAGAAAAGATCCCTTTTAATTAAATAAAATAATCTTATTTAATTAAAATAAAACATCCCTTTTAATTAAATAAAATAATCTTATTTAATTAAAAGAAAACCTCCCCTTTAATTAAATAAAATACACTTTGAATGCATATATTTCTAAGTGGTGGGATTTTTCCTCTTACTTGCCTTTTTAGGGATTTATCCTACATTTCTCTTGAGGATGCATTCCTCTCCACACTTTCCTTTATAAGAAGCCCTCTCCTCATTTTGGGATCCAGATTTTATGTTATTGTTATGCTACAGGTTTGAAGAGAAATTTTGGAGGAGAGTTTGAGCACTTGAGCTTGAACATTGCAACTTCTCTTTTCTTATATTCTTCTCTCATGCATCCATGGTAATCCATTTAGATTACTCTTGCACTTGCATGTTAGATTAGATTCATATTTCATTTCATAGAATAATATTGCATGTGTATTTCCTTTCATAGATTAGTTTGCTTTCATGCATTGTTATCATATATAATAGCTTCCATTTTCATTTGCATACATATTTGATGATCATGGAGACTAGCACTCTTGCTTTCCCTCTTTGAATCTCTCATTTTATGGTATACTTGCATGGGCACAAACTAGGTCTAAACTGAGGGCCTCCATTATAAACCCTTTCACTCCATGAATATAAAGTTATGAGTTGCCATTTGAGACCTCATTTTTGAGAAATATTAGATATAATGACTCATAGAAGTGTGTCAACATTTTAGCACCACAGTTAAAAGCACTTAAATACACTACGCTTGGATGAAAATTCTATATTACTTATTTTGGAATTATGGTTATGTCTCTTTGAAATGAATTAGTTGTTTAAACATGAATGATATATGCACATGTTAGTGTTTGTTATCATAAATGTCTCTATTCTAACATTTGGAGTGCAATGCATTCATTTAGCAACCGTTGCCTTGACTAGGTAAAACGTGCACATGCACTGGACACTTGACTTGGTCTTACAATAGGTGCACAAGGGGAAACCTTAGGTGCAACACCATTAGGTGGATTCAGGATGATCAAGGTAGTAGTGGACGAGCAAAGACCCAGGCATCATAATAAATTCTCTGAGGAAATCTAGGAAAGAGTGGGAAGTTAGATTTGTTGTCAAAAGCATTTCTTTCCTCTTTCATGGATCTATTCAATCTCCATTATTATAATTTCCTTTCATGTTTAATAGGGTTGTAATAAAATCTCCACCTATCTCTATGGTGTGACTAGATAGCAGTTAGATTTTTTTTCCTTCTTTAAATAAAACCCCGCTCTTGCGTGAGAAAAAAGGGCGTTATCAAATATAGTTTACATTCTGTTGCTTTACAGTTGAAGTTTGTAATACATTTTTTTATCAATAACAAATGAAGTTTTAAATCTACAGTTCAATATAATTAAGTTTGGATGCTCACTCAAGGGGGCCCAGTTGGTGAGGAATCTGTGTTAGATAGATAGGATCTTTTGCATATAGTTTAAGTTTCCTGCATCTTGGTATCATAATTCTTGTGTTAACACAGTTCTTACAACCAAAGCCGCAGGATAGTCCAGTACTTCCTGCAGCCAAAGAGGCAGAACTGTTGAAGTATTATGATTGTGTTTTCAAGTCTTTATGTTTTCAAGTTGTAGTGTTCCTTCAAGCACTTTCACTTCTGCATTTCCTTTCCAATATTCTTTACAGCTATAGACTTGATTCCTTTAAAAGCAATTTGTTTCCTACAACCATAGCATGGTCTGAGTAAGAATCCTTGGTGCATATACTTTGTTGACCCATTTCAAGTAATACATCCCTGGGTTGATAAATTAAATGAGTTTATAAAGAGGAGGATAGCTTCTCGGTCGGGTGTCCAATCCCTGAGTCATGGTACTTGCCTAGTTTTTGATACCTTAATAGAACCGATCATTTTTGTCGTCGTTGCCGGGGACGGTGTCGAGCCAAGTTATTTTACACAACCATTTGTAGAATTAAATTCAAGCATGTACATCCTTTTTAAATAGAGCTTTCTATCAAAAAATCTTTCACTCCACCACCTCAATCTTTCATTTATATGTATCCATAGAACAAGAAGATGCTCTAGCAAGGTACTTACCAAACTACCCCAACAACCATTTAGGAGATATCTTTGTGTCAGAAGGAGATGAAGAGGAGGGTCCGTTCGTGGATGCAATTTTAGACCTTCCTGTGTCAACATCATCATCATCATCTTTAGAAGGTGATCCACTGAACTTTCACCTTCTAGAAAGAGAATTCAAGTTTAATCCATTGCAGAAGCCTTGGCCAATCTCAGAATCCAATACCCAGACAATCAAGAAGAAAATCCACTGCCTCTAGTTGTTTATCAACCTGAAGGACTCCCTCAACATCCGCCTAGGATGGAAAACCCCCTACCTTTCCATTTCCCATTACTGATCAGCATGATAACCTCAACCTCAAGAATATTTCCTCCTCAACACTCCCCAAATTTTATGGCCTAGTGACCGAAGCTCCAGATACCTTTCTCTTTGAGTTTGACATCCTTTTCCATAGTTACGACTACACCATGGATGCCCATAGGCTCAAATTTTTTCTTGAAACTCTCAAGGAGTCTGCATTAAGATGGTTTATGGGCTTAGAGTAGGACGTTGTCCATGATTGGGAGGAAATGAAGGTAGCATACTTGACTAAGTATAAATAATACTATAAGGGAATGATATGAGAGGGTATGACATCTTCAAGATGACACAAAAGGAGGATGAAAGTCTAGAGGATTATGTGTCAAGATTCTTGTTCAACTTGCAGAAAAATACTCACCATCAGCTAAATGAGGATTCCCAAAAAATTCTCTTCTTACGAGGTATAAATGAAGGATGCACTGAAGCCTTAGATCTAATGGTTGGGGGAGATATCACCCAATCTACATGGGGTGATATCAAGAAAATATGCCTCAATTACTTAAGAGTTGCGGCAAAGAAGGGCAGAGAATATAGGGCCACAACATGCAAAACTAATGGTATTGGGGCCTCTCAGACATAAATCACACATTTGATGTCTGACTTCAAGTAGGACATCATCAATAACATGGCCACCTATTTAGACACAATGCAGGCAAAAAATAAGCATGAGGAGGCCGAAGCTATTCTGGAAGAATTCCGTCCACATTGTCGACAGAAGAAGAGAGATTGTCATTGCAAGTTAGTTTCCAACATGGAGACTGCACAGCTACCCACTGATTATAAGATGATTAAAGGAGATGATGAGAAAGTCTTCTTCATTTCATAATGAAGAACATGGGCTCAAAGACAAGGTATTTCTCAAGATCCTCTTACTTTTAATGGTTTATTTTATAGTAATCAATGGAAACCACCTATGAATAATCAATACCCTCCTTGGAATAATTTGCAACCTCAATGGAAGCCTTACCCAAGTCCTCAATGGCAACAAACCCAAGGGAATTGAAAACCTCCACAAGGGAATCAAAAACAAAACCCTCAGTGGCAGGGAGGTCAGCAATGGCCAAACCAGCAGCAGGGACTCCTACAACTACCACAACAACCATAATAACAAGCACTTCTACCACCTCCTACGACTGCTAAAACACCGCCTAAGCCTACTCAACTTCATGCCCAACCTCAGCCAAATCCTAATAATCTACCACCAGCACCTCAAAAAAATCTATATTACATTGGACCAAACCAATACCCTGCCTACGCAATCAATGACATCCATTTACGGTTAGGCACTACTCTGCCAACACCTCCTATTATAATTGAAGTAACTCCTAAAAATCCACTCCCTCAAACTAATTTAGAGTCCACTCCAATAGGTCTGACGGTATTACCAGAAAAAGTCCAGCAAGCTCCACCTCCCTTTCCACAAAGGTTGCAGAATGATCACTCTAAACCTACGGATGATGCAACCTTTGACATCCTAGACCAACTTAAGAACATTAATGTTTAGATACCACTTTTTCAAACAATAAAGGATGTCCCCACATATGGAAAGGCTATCAAGGAGTCCTACTTTAAAAACCTTGGTCATAATTAGAAAGACCCCCACACAGTACATGTCCTAGGGAAACTTGTTAATATCATGCTAGGAAAAATAGTAGTCCCTAAGTATTCCAACCCAGGTAGCCCAGTTTTTGAAGTTACCGTCAATGGGACAACCATCAAAAACACTTTGATAGACTTTGGAGCTGCCATAAATGTCATGACCAAGGATATCATGTAGCAACTCAAAATCACCAACCTCCAGGACACACCAATAGTCCTGTAGCTCATAGATAGTTCTACAGTTAAACCCAATGAGGTAGTAGAGTATATAGTTGTTGACCTTGAAACCTGGTCTTACCCTGCAGACTTTATAATCCTCTTGCCTAAAGCCACATTAGGAGGCTATCCCATAATTCTTGGTTGACATTGGTTGGCTACTATTGATGCCTTTATAGGGTGTCGTTCAGGTGGTATGACTATCTCTAATGGTCAACATACTAAGACATTAGCCTTGTACCCACCAGCACAACCACAAATGGATTTAGCCTCACTAATTTGGCCTAACATTAGGGAGGAGGTTGAGGTAGTCAACTCAGTAGCTCAACTCATGATGTTAGAAATGGATCCTTTCTTGTAGCTATAGGAAGATGATGCTGTAATAACCAATATTATGCAAAACTAGTATGGTCCAGATTCAGAATCCATTAACTGTCTCAGCCCCCATAACTATTCCCTGTAAGCTTTGTACCGTGATTGCGATTTCCCTCCATCTCTTGCAGCTAAGAAACTCTACCACCACTTACTACCCCATGAGGCCCAATCACCTCCATTAACAGATGCATCTATGGTAGAACTCACAAAGTAGTTGGAAGTTTCCCTTGACTGTTGCTTATATATTAATAGCCAACTTACCAACCAGGAACATACATCTTTGACCAAACTGCTAAAAATCCATACAATAGCTTTCACTTGGGACTATTTGGATATGAAGGGTTTGGAACCTAAATTGTGTACTCATAGGATCTTCCTAAAAGAAGGAAAACCTCCTGTTAGACAATTCTAAAGGCGTATAAACCCTGCATTAAGACAAATAGTCAAAACAGAGTTGCAAAAACTTCTTAATGCCAGTTTCATCTACCCCATTCTGACAGCCAGTGGGTCTCACCTTTAGTCATTGTCTTGAAAAAAGGAGAAAAGTGGCGAGTATGTGTCGACTATAAGGAACTTACAATACCACCAAGAAGGACCATTTTCCCCTACCTTTTATTGACCAAGTCCTAGATTCTTTAGTAGGAAAGCATTACTTTTCTTTCCTGGATAGATATAGTGGCTACAACCAGATCATGAAATTTTCTGAAGATCAAGAGAAAACCACATTCACTTGCCCTTGGAAAATATTTTCTTACTTTGTACTTCCTTTTGGTCTCTATAATACTCTAGCTACATGTAACCACCCTAATTTGGTCTGTTCTGACTATAAACCCTATTTTCCCTAAGTGTGATCATACCCCAATTATGTTCAAACAACTCTTCAATCGGCTGACATAATTCATTCAAATCAAATTTAATCTCCTAAGTGATTTAATCACTGAATTTTATTAATCACCTTAGCCAATCAAATCAAATCAATTCAAATCAATGCCTGGCTAAGCTAATTAATTTAAAAGGAATTAAATAAATCCCTATTATATCTAATCACTTGCAAAAAGCCTATCTTCTAGCCTAAATTAATCTAATTGTGTACGGTGAAATCTTCAATCTGTTGGGAGCAAGCTCAAACATAAAAAATTAGTGGGTTAGCACATATAATCGATTCAAAAGCATATGAAAAAGCAAGCAAGCAACAAAGAACTCAACATAACATCAGATTGAACTAAAACAAGTGAGCACCCTATTTAACTTGTTTGATTTGTTCTTTTGATGGAATGTAGGTGTGCTCTCTCAAACACACTAAATATAATGGATCCCCAAATGGAATGCAAGCATGGAAACAAATGAAGCAATTCAAGAGATAGTAAACGGAACTAGTCTCAAATCCTTCAAATGATGATCTAAACTAGCTATGAAGATGATATGCATATACTTGATTTAAACTAAAATTCATTCACCAAATTGAAGCCTAACATGTGATATCTATGTGAATTAAGCATGAAAGACTAAAAGCATATGAAAAAATGAAATCTAGAGCTATGTTAGCATAATAACAATGCAAATATGAGAGATGTAAAATAAAGAGGAGAAGACCTCTATTTATAGAGTTTTTGGAGAGAGGAAGAGGCTTGGATGAAGTGGCACCTATGTGGCATCCACATAAGAGCCACATAAGGGACACATAGGTTTGAAAAGATGGCCAATTTT
>MU228351.1:1172121-1188264 GCA_018584345.1 Thuja plicata | reverse complement strand
TTTCCAAGTGGGAGACAAACTTGTAAGAAGAAATTAAAGAGGAATGGGTGACCTTTTTGGAGAGAATTTCCCCATGTGGGTGAGAATTCCATTAGCCTTAAAAAGGTTAGGAATCACCCTTTAAGCATGATTAAAGGATAGTTAGGAGGGTAAATATACTTAGAAAATGAGGCGATGGGAGTAGGGTAGGAATAGGGTAGGCTGTCTAGGTTGGATTAATAAGTTCCTAGCTAGGGTTTAGATTATAATTCAAATTAGATTTGAATAAATCATGGTTTAGAAGAATTAGGAATATGGGGGATTTAACAAATGTAAATTTATTAAAAAGGAGATTTTATGAGACAAATGTATTTAAATGAAATACATTAGAATAGTATTTAAGCTATTGATAAATACTAGAAAATGAAACTATTTAATTGATTGAATTAAATAGTTAGAGGAATAAGAGGGAAAATAATATTAATATTTTTGGACGTCTACATTTTGCCCCTCTTTGATGTGGCGTCACAAGTGACGTTATGTCAAAGACAAGAAAATAAGTTGTCCTAGAGGAAGAGGGTTTCTAGGAGTCGTGCTGAAGCAATGATGGTATAGGGTTGTGCCCCCTCGAGAAAAGAACACAATGAAGATGACATTGTGGAATTTTCTCAAAAAAGGATGCAATGGGCAGGAGGAAGCAAGAGGAGCGAATAAATAGAAGCCTTCTAAAATGCAATTAAGAATGCAACTAAGAATGCAAATGAAATGAATGCAACTAACGAGCATTGGGGATCCATTTGTGTGAAAAATATGGAGAGCACATCCAATTTTGATATTGCAAGAGGAGGTATGCATCAGGTGTTAGAAAAGACAGATGACAAGATTCCTTTGCGTGGAATAGATGCTCAAACAAAAGCATACTACAAAAGATGCATGTATCAGTATTCACCAGTCACAATGCACCAAGATATAGCAAATCGAGGTAGCTATGAGTAGGCGTAAACCGACATAAAAAGATAAAATCAATAAAGAAGGCCTGATGACCAAGCAGTCATTCGGTCCAATGTTCTAGCCATGACCTACATTGGGATGGGTGCAAGTATTAGTAGAGATGCTAGAGGAGGGGAGTTCTTATTGCTGGGGGTATGTTGTCCTCGGACAGTTGTACTATGACTTACACATGGCTGTGTACTGCAGGGTGCAAAACATGGGTATCAGAGTGACATTGATGTTAGTGTGGGATTGGGAGCATATCACAGTGTTCCAGCGTATGAGGGTGCGAGAAGCACGACAGCCGGGAGAGCCTTATTCCTGCAGATACAGGCTTCCCTTGAGATACACCTCCGTCGGTCAGAACGGCTACTGGTGATGACTTTTAGATGAGGTACAAGTTTTCTGCTGGACCCCATATAGACTATGCGAGCCATGGGGGGCTATGGACTGGGCGGCAGGAGTGGAGGAAAAATTCAAGGATTTCCTATACCTATCATATGTTCAGATGGTTTGCTTTCTACTAGGGAGGACCATCCACCAGAGAGGTATAGACCATCGAGGGTGATGAGCTAGTTTGGGCTACATCAGGGGGTGGTGGCAGAGGATGCCTTACATCCTCATGTCACCGGGGAGGTAGGTACCTGGGGGAGATATGTAGATGCTCATACAGTGAGGGCATCTTGGAGGGACATTGTCCAGCTAGATTTTGTGGTGCATCCTGACGTCATGGATGCAGGGATGACTCTGGAGTATGCAGCATGGTGGGCTGCACACACACCATTGCGCCTTACAGACCCCGCTTAGGTGGTTGCTCATGAGCAGCTGACAGGGGACATGGACATGGATGACAGGACTTCTATAGGAGATTCCCCAAAGACCTCGGTAGCAGGTCAGAGGAGGAGACCATAAAGACGGGTGAGACCTCGTATAGAGGCACAGACAGGGGCTAGACCAGATCAGAGGACACAGGGGCCACAGGGGCCACCAGCAGGTTTTGTTACTCAGGAGACTCATGATGTTATTGTCATAGAGTGAGGCAGCCTACAAACAAAGTGCGTGTGACTGTGTGGGATAATAGGCATGGCCCAGGTGTCTGAGACAAGCCTACAGACAAAGATGACCCGTATACAAGGATTATTAGCTGTGGAGACAGTGTGGGAAGACAAAGCAGAGGGGTCACTAGATACCCTATAGGGAAGGGTTGACTCAGGAGAGTTTTCCATGGTCGATTTGACACAAGATTCTGCAAAGATACATACCAAGATAGGTGCACTGACAGACCAGTTGGATACTTTGACCTTGTAGCTAGAGCAAGCCACAAAGAAGATCTTGGCATTGACCTCAGAGAGGGATGCAGCATAGCGGCGGGCTGAGACATATAGGGCTGAGCAAGATATCTCCAGATAGGCAGCCATTGCAGGTGGGGATGGGTAGGTTGTGGCTGAGGTATTCGTAGCTCATAGAGTTGCGAACAGGGTAGGCAAAGAGGCATCCCACTATCGTGCATTGTATCATCAGCTAGTTCTTGAGGGACAGAGGTGAGATTACTCAGAGAGGTCTCGATCTTAGAGCACAGTGCGGACCTCAGCATCACAGGGATCTATGGGTATGCCACCACGTCTGCCACCAGAGTAGTGAGGTGGATCTTCACAGCCACCAACATGTTTCAGCAGAGGATCATGTGACACATATTTTGCACTTTGAGATATACATGTATATTGGCACCGAGGTGCACGTGATGTATTTTTATTAAGGATAGATATATGTACTTATGAACATTTGATTTATATATGATCAATGAGGACTCTTGTGATGCCATGGTGTATGCTTTATATGCTGTGATCTTTTTGATGCATATGCCTATATGATTACTAACATTTGGTGTTTGCAGGATGTGATGTATATGTATGACCTATTGTGTATGCAGGATGATTTCATGATTATGTATATATGATGTATGACTTATGCAGGGTGGATGATGCTATATATATAATGTACTGACATGTGTGGATGCAGGATATGATGTGATTTTAGGATGTATGCAAATGTATATGTGACATTTTATGAATGTGTATATAGATGCATCTAAATGATTTTTTAACAATGCAAGACTAAAATGAATCTAAATGAATTAACTATGCAAGATTAAAATGAATCTAAATGGATTACGCAAGATATGGAATGAATCTAAATGAATTAACTATGCAAGATTAAAATGAGTCTAAATGAATTATGCAAGATATGAAATGAATCTAAATGAATTAACTATGCAAGATTAAAATGAGTCTAAATGAATTATGCAAGATATGGAATGAATCTAAATGAATTAACTATGCAAGATTAAAATGAGTCTAAATGAATTATGCAAGATATGGAATGAATCTAAATGAATTAACTATGCAAGATTAAAATGAATCTAAGTGATGCAAGATGAATCTAAATGATGGATTAATTATGCAAAGTTCTAAAATGATACTTAACTATGCAATTAAATGATTGACTTAATGATGATCAATGCAACTTGAATGATGGATCTAATGCAAGCTAATGATGAATCTAATGAATCTAATGAATCTAAAATGATGAATAATGAATCTAATGATAAATAATGCAACTTAATCTTAGTGAACAATGATAGATACAATAATGATACTAGAGGAAACAAACATGATGGATGCAATAGGTGCAATAGGACTCATATTTTGTTTTGTGTGTCACAATCAACTGATAAACCAGACAGGTGGATTATGGAGGATTAGGCAGGGAATGTTAGCAGGATGATGACTCGAGATGTTAGCGCGATGGTGAGAAGACCAAATATGTCATGAATATACAAGGATCAAACTAAGCGATCAATTACAAGTGATTAGTTACAATGATTATGTACAAAGGTTGCTGTCGAGATTTGATTGGATCGTGTTGTTTGTCTTGACGCGCGTGATAGTGTAGTATGATGATTGATTAGTTCAAGAGGAAAGATACATCCTACAAGAACCTAGAGATGATGATGATCTAGATTTAAGTTGACGAGAGGAAGGATACATCCTCAATAGACTCATTTCCAGAAAGATGGGACTCACCAAGTTGATTGGTCAAATGTGCACTGTGATCAAATTGTAGAACTAACATAGGATTTTAATAGCGTAACTATATCATTTTCTACACTAGGAGCAACTGAGGACACAAGAAATATATAGGACTGAAGCTCAGGGTTTGGGATAGTACAACGTATGGATAACAATATACAGGACTATGTGCATAAAAGCTCAAGATACGAGATAAAAGGATCACTTCAGACTAGTGCGTATGATATGCGAACACCCAGGGAATATGGGAAATGCAGAGGTTAGTGGAGATGTGGTGTTGATGATGAAGGGAAATGAGAGTTTGATAGATAATGGGGTGACCCATTATGTGACACCTGTTGATAGGTTTTCATCACACATACATGTCCAAGGCGCCTGATTGCCAAGTTTTCACCATTGGACAAAAACTTTCTCTTTATTTTTCTTTTTGATTTCTTTGGATCTTTTTGATGTTTTTGATATTTCCCAAGTGCCTGTTTGGCAGGTTTTCACTGGGACAACCATTTTTTTCAGCTTCATTTTTCTACCTTTAGAGATTTTTTCAGGACTGTTTTGCATTGTTTTGTGCTTTCTTCAAGACTTTTTATAATTTTTATGGATTTTCTCAAATAACTAGAATGAACAACCATCCGTCAGGCATAGAAGCACTTGAGATGAATGATGTTGATAGGATCAGTCAATGGTTCTCCTTCAGGAGTGGAGAATTGATATGCCTCAGAACCAAAGCATGCAGTGACAACATATGGGCCTTGCCAGGTGACTTCAAAATTGCCTTTCTTTTCCCGATCAATACCCACTTTCTGATTTTCCTTTAGCACAAGATCTCCTACCTAGAACTGGCATGGGTGGACCTTCTTGTTATAGTTCTGTTTGAGTCTATTCTGGTAAAAAATCAAGTGATCATAAGCTTGCTGGCACTTTTCATCTAGTAGATCAAGTTGTGTGAGTCATTCCACTCGTTAATCTTCATCATAAATCATGCCTCTTAGTGATACTCGGAGGGATGGTAATTCGACCTCAACTGGTAAGACTACTTCAGCACCATAGACTAGGGAGTATGGAGAAGTGCTAGTAGGAGTATGATAGGAAGTGCGATATGCCCATAGAGCAGGGTTGATTTGGAGATGCCAGTCATGACCAGTATCATTGACAACTTTCTTAAGGATTTTGAGGATGGTTTTATTAGTTGCCTCAGCTTGGTCATTACCTTGCGGGAAATATGGACTAGAGAAACGGTGATGGATATGGAGGCAAGCACAAAGATCACTGACGTGTTGATTTTCAAATGGTGTACTGTGATCTGTGAAGATGGTGGAGGGTATGCCAAAGCATAAAACAATGTGATAGAGGATGAATTTGGATATCTGGAGGCTAGTAGTGAGTGTGAGCGGAATTTCTTCAACCCACTTTGTAAAGTACTCTATAGCTGTGATTATGTATTTTTGGCCTTCAGACAAGAGGGGAGTAATCTTACCAACAAGGTCAAAACCCCAACAAGAGAAGGGCCAAGGAGGCACAATAGGTCTGAGGTCTTGGGCAGGAGCATGAATCAGATTGGCATGCTATTGGCAAGGTAAGCACTTCTTGAGGAATACACAAGCATCATGTTCCATTGTAGGCAAATAGTACCCTATACGAAGAAGTTGCTTGGATAGGACAATGCCACTCATGTGGGCACCACAGATTCCAACATGTACCTCTTGTAAAGCCTGGGCGGCTTCGTTTTCATCTAGAAATCTAGAGAGCATGTTGTGATAGCCTCGACGATAAAGGGTGTTGGCTTCGAGGGTGTAACAGGATGCTCTGCAAATAAAGTTTTGGCATTGGGTTGCACTGAGATGAGGGGATATGATACCATTTTGTAGGTAATCTTGGATATCATGGTACCATGGGGACTAAGGACCAACCAATACACATACGTGATTTGATTCATCGTTCTCATGAGCGGGAGCATGTAGTTTCTGAACTCAGAATTTGTATTGTGTAGACTCATGAGGAATCTCTAGGAGGGAGCCAATTATGGCCATTGCATCAACAACCTTGTTCTGCAAGCGTGGTACCTGTGTTATCTACAAGTGGAGAAAGTGTTCTTTCAGTTTGTCAACCAGCTGCTTATATGGCGTTAATTTTTCATCTTTGGTTTGATACTAATCTAGGACTTGTTTGATGATGAGTTGGGAGTCGCCAAAGACATGTATATATGTGATGTTCCATTCTATGGCCATGCGGAGTTCTGCAATTAGTGCCTCATATTCTGCAATGTTGGTTGTGTAGGGAAATCCAAATTTAAATGACATAGGGATGTAGTCACCTTGAGGTGTGACAAAAAGTATTCCTGCCCCTGTACCATGAGCTATGTAGGACCCATCAAAGTAGAGTTCCCAAGTTGGTTGTTCTTCTATCATGTACAAATGCTCATCTAGAAATTCTATGACCAAAGGATAAGCATCTACCAATGGCACTTTTGCTAGCTGGTCAGCAATGACTTGTCCTTTAATGGCTTTTCTGTCGACATATTGAATATCAAACTCACTTAGCAACATAACCCATTTTTCCATTAGACCTATGAGTGTAGTCCTGGAGAGTAGGTACTTGAGAGGATCTACCTTGGAAATGAGCTTGGTTGTATGACTAAGCATATAGTGGCAAAGTTTTTGAGTGGCGAAGACCACTGCCAGACATGCTTTTTCCATAGGAGAATAATTGAGCTCATAACCCACTAAGGTTCGACTGATATAATAAATAGCTCTTTCTTTGCCTTTGTCATCCAATTGAGCAAGGAGTGCCCCCAGTGCTGTGTTAGTAGAAGAAATGTATAGGATGAGTGGTCGACCAGGTACAGGTGGTACCAAGATGGGTGGATTTTCCAAGTATTCTTTGATTTTGTTGAAACTCTTCTGACACTGAGGATCACACTTGAATGTGTTATCTTTTCATAGGAGATGAGTGAATGGTTGACACTTGCCTGCTAGTTGAGAGATGAAATGGTGCACAAATTGTAGCTTTCCTTGGAGGCTGCGTAGTTGTCAGAGTGTTTTTGGTGGAGGCATCTCTATGATAGCTTGTACTTTCTTTGGATCAATTTCAATGCCTCTTCTGGATACAATGAACCCCAGTAGTTTGCCTGATGTGACTCCAAAGACACATTTCTTAGGGTTGAGCATTAAGCAGTAGTTTCCAATCCTGTCAAAGACGCATTCTAAAATACAAAGGTGATCTTCCCTCTTAATTGATTTTGCCAAGATATCATCCACATAGTCTTCAAGAATCTTGTGGATCATGTCATGGAAAATGACAGTCATGGCCCTTTGATAGGTTGCTCCAACATTCTTTAAGCCAAAAGGCATCATGTTATAGAAGAAGGTGCCCCAAGGGGTTGTGAAGGTTGTCTTATGTTGATCTTCTTCTGCAATGCGGATCTGATAATATCCAGAAAAGCCATCCATGAGTGACAACATCTCATGCCCTGCTGTGAGATCCACAATCATGTCTATGTTTGGCAAGGGGAAATCATCCTTGGGACATGCCTTATTGAGATCTCTAAAATCTATACATATCCTGATTGATTTATCAGGCTTAGAGACAGACACTATGTTAGAAATCCAGTTAGAATAGTCAATGGGGTGGATGATCTTGGCTTGGAGTAGCTTTTCTAGCTCCGCTTTGACAAGTAGTGCCACTGTAGGGTGCATCTTTCTAAGCTCTTGCTTGACAGGTTTGATGTTTGGGTCCACTACTAGATGGTGAACGACCAAGTTGGGATCTAATCCTGACATGTGGGAATAAGACCATGCAAATTTGTTGATGGATTCCTTTAATAAAGTGACAAGATCACTTTCTTATACTTCAGTCAGAGATTCTGCTATGTATGTGATGGCGGGATTCTATTTGGTACCCAGGTTGACATGTTTTGCTTCTTCAATGAGAATCGATGACTGTTCAGGCCTATAATCACATATCAGAGGAAGAGGAGAATCTTCATCCTCTGGCACCTGAGAGAGGTTTTCACTAGGGGATACGCCCTTTGTTTTTACTATTTTATGATCAGATAGCGCTCCAGAGGGGTTTTCACTAGGGGATCAATTTTTCTCTTTTGTATTTTTTATTTTCTATTTCATTTTTGCCGCTGAAGTTCTCCTCTTCCCCAAAGTATGCCTTTGGGTCTAGTTTGTAGACATATGCTGAGTCTTGCCCCTAGTCACTGCTTTTCTTAATTGCTCCCATAAAGCTTAGGAGCGCGTTCTCACTTTGGAACTCATCAACATGTACGACACTTGGTTGGTCCCAGTCCATGAGTTCAAGATGGTGAAGGGGAAGGTCAATGAAGAGGATGGAAAGTTGTTGTAGGATAGAATTGCCCAGGAAGGTTTCATCATCAAAAATATCATCATAGGCTCTCACAACTTTCTCTTCCGGGATATCTTCGATGTCAGTGATTTTGCCCAGGGATGGACAAGAGGCAAAGATGTTTTTATTGGTGCCCCCATTCATGTTAGAGCCCATGCCAAGGCCCAGGTGATTTTCTAGTCAGGTAGGTATAATGGGATCTTTCATACCTTGCTCGTCATAACCAAGGCCACCTTGGTAGTTCCATTTTTCTATCACCAGTTTGTGAGTTGCGGGGTACTTATCTTTGAAGTAATTAAGGCGACTTGTGTCCTTGGGTGGTGGATCTTTATATAGCCATTGGTTGATGTTTGGTGTCATTTCCTGGCCAGTCAAAGTACCTTTTGATATAAAAGTGGTAGGACCAAATTATAGTGCCTTGGTTGTCTTTGATTCTATCTTACTTAGATTAGGTTGGCGGCCTTAAGTGTGTGGATCAATTAGTAGCACTCCAACTGTGAAGGCATCAGATAAACTGTACTCACCACAACCTTTGTTGTTGATCTTGACTATGGATAAGGTGGAAGAGAGGATTGTTTATGGGTCTGAATTGGTTCAAGATGAGCTGGAGATAGAAGTACCAATATCGATCCTGGGACAATGATTGGAATGTGGAAAGGATGTTTCCAATGCATTGTAGTATGCGAAGGGCTTGGGATTTATGTGGATGGTGATCTTAGTACTGTTATATGGGAATTTGATGCACTAATGGTTGGTGGAGAGGATGGCTTGCATAGAATGAATCCATGGGCATCCAAGGAGGATGTTGAAGGGAAGGTCAAGATCAACAACATGACATAGTGTATCCTGGATAACTGGGCCCACTTGAATGGGAAATGATATGGTGCCTTCAGAAGTATGCTCCAGATTGTCATATGCTTTTATTATGATGACATCATTTGTTATATCAGCTTCAGTGCAACCCAACTATTTTATGATTTTTAGAGTGCACAAATTTAGGGCCGATCCATTATCTATCATGACCTATTTAATGGCAAAATATTTAACCCTGATAGCAATACGGAGTGGGAGATTATGATCAGTTCTTCTAAGGGCATGTCTTTTGGTTTAAAGGAGACCCCACAAGATGCCAACAGGTGTCTGACAAGGTTTTGGAATTCAGTGAGGTTGATGTCGCTGGGAACACGAGATTCTTGCAAGGATTTATTGAGGATTTATTTATAAGTGGGTGATGTGCTGAGAAGATCCAAGATGGAAATTTGGGCTAGAGTATTCCCTAGGTGTTCCAAAATGTTGTATTGGGTCCCAGCAGATGGGGCAAGACCAGCACCTGCGACTGTTATCCTACCTCTTCGAGTGGTGATGGCGCATTGGTTATCAACACCCTTGACATGGATGACATTGACAGAGGATTGGAGTTGGGATATGCAGCCGATGAGATTATCGTAGTTGATATAGGCATTGGTATAATCTTTTTTGTTAGCATTTTTTGCTTGTTTACCCTTCCCCTGATCAGAGGACTGGGTAGGATTGCCTAGGCCTGTACCTGAAGTGTGTTTAGGGAATGCATTTTGATAAATTTTAAGGCCCGCATTTGGCGATGATTGGGCAGGAGAGTCTACTTCGATCTCCTTGTGGTCAATGAGATCCTGAATATAGTGTTTCATCTTCATGCATTTGAGGGTAGTGTGTCCCTTAACACAGTGGTATTCACAATACTCGTTGTTTTATACCAAGCTGGCTTAGGAGTTGAGTCATCAAATGGCTGTATTTTGGGGTATACGACTTGGTTAGTTTGGACCAGCTTACGGAAGATGACATCTATGGGTTCACCCAAAGGGGTAAACGTGCATTGTGGTGCATTCAAAGCGTGAGGTCTTTGTTGTCCATGTGGGACTGATATAACATTTGTCTGATTCATAGGACCTTGATAGTTGGGTTGATATGATGTCCCTAGAGGGGGATAGATAGTCATACCTCGAGGGCACATATTTTGCTGGTAAGTCAGTTGGGAATACACAAGATTGGGTTGTTGATACATGGGAGGAGGTTGAGGGTACATTGGTGGTGCTTGCTGATAAGTTTGGGTAGGTGCATTAGGACTGGCTAGCACAACCTGAATGTGTTTGGTGTCAGTGGCTCCATCTGTTACTGCATTCTTGTTCTTGTTCTAGTATCATGATCAATCATTGTTATGTTTGTCAGGCTGGGATTCTATGTAGTGCTTGATGGAACCCTCTTCTACAAGACCCCATTCAAGATCCATACCTTTGATTATGATGTCGTGATAAGTTTGTATATAGTTCATGCGCATGTGATCGGCAAGCTTAGGATGGAGATTGTTAATGAAGATTTTAATAAGATGTTGCTCTGGGGGTCGTTAAGACAACCTTGTAGTAATACCTTGCCATCACTGAGGATAATCGGCCAGGCTCTCTCCTCCCTTTTGTTTGGAATTGCATAGGTAAAGGAGTGAGAGTTCATTTTTGACATTATGTGCATATTGGGCCATGCATTTTTTTGATAATTCTTCAAAAGTAGAGACTGTGCCGTAAGGAATTTTATAGAACCACTCAAGAGCGGTTCATCCTAAGATTTTGGGAAATAGTCTCATGAGGAAGTTATCGCTATAGGCCACTTCTTGGCAGGCCATGTAGAATTCTTTCACATGACTCACAGGATCTCCCTTCCCCCGATATTTATCAAATTTGGGTGTCTCAAAATGCTTGGGGAAGGGTATGGCAGTGATAGATCTATCAAATGGATAAGGACATACCTCTTCGAACATGAATGTTTTAGCCTCTGTCCCAACTTTTAGATCCTTGAGAGCATTCTTCATTTCCTCCCATTCATGATTGATTTGCGGGGGAGCATTGTTAATTGTAATTGCATGGTTTCCCTGAACCTGATATGGATCGAATGATGAGTATGGTGGATTCTATGGGGGATATTGTGGTGTTTGGTATAATGGTTGTTGGTCGACGTATATGGGCTATTGTGGTGGAAGCTATGGTTGAGGGGAATATTGCAGTGGAGGAGGTGTTGGCGCTTGATAAGATTGTTGCAATTGCTGGAAATATGCTTGTATTTGTTGCAGCATTGGATAGGTGGGATGAGCCTATTGTGCACCTATATAGGATGGAGGATAGGTGTTTTGTAGCGGAATGCCCCCAGTGGGAACATTGAATTGCTGTGGAGGTGGAATTGTTTGTGATGCAGTGGAAGATGGCATGGCTATGTAATTGGAAGAATGAGTTTGTTGTTGTTGCATGGGTTAGATGAAAGGATTAGAAAACTGTTGCATTGGTTGTGCCATGAGGGGATTTTCCCCCTGGATTTGTGGTTGTGGTTTCTATGTATTTTGGATGGTGGTCTGTGCTTGGGATGTAAATGGGTTGGTGATTTGCTGCTGTATTTGTTGTTGTTGGGATTATTGTTGCTTGGATTATTGTTGCTGAATCGGTTGCTGTTGGATAAATTACTGTTGTTGGATAGGTTGTGGTTGCTGCTGTTGGATAGGTTGTTGTTGCTGTTGTTGGATAGGTTACTGTTGTTGCTATTGGATAGGTTTTTGTTGCTGTTGTTGGATAGGTTGTTGTTGCTGCTATTGGATAGGTTGGACAGGAATTTGGGGTACGACGAAGGGGTTCGTGGATGGTTGTGGTATCCCCAGGATTTGGGTTGAACAATGTTTGAGGTAGAACTATTGGCATTCATTGTGATTGCGTTGCTGGTGGAGCAGGAAAAGTGGACCCTTCCGAAAATAAGGGTTGGTTATAGGCGTTGGTAGGTGGCATGCCTGTAGTGAAAAAGGAAGAATAGGCATGGAGACTTGGGTGCTTTGATGCTGTGAACTGGTTGTTGCACTTTGAATGGGCTGAGTAGGGATGGGTGGAATGGTGGTTTGCTGTGTGCTAACTGGTGGTGGTGGAAAGTTTGCAACGAATGTTGGGATTGCTTGTGAAAGAGGAGCGACTGTGGCTTATGGAGGTGCCTGCATAGTGATAGGGGGTATTGTTTGTGCTGTTGATGTGGCATCAGGAGGCGGGGCTCCCAAGGTAGATGAGGGTGTTATGTGCATGATGGAGGGTGGAATGGATGGATGAACTACTTGCGCGATAAGAGTTCCCACTTGTAGGGCTCATTGAAGTGTATCAAAATTTTTTTTTCTAGTGGGATGAGGATGTTCCCCTGGAAGTGCCATAGGTTGTGTGACAAGTGTGGGTATAATCCAAGGTGGGAGTTGAAGTCCTTGTTGTTGAATGTCTAAGAGTTCCTGATTGTTGTTGCATCCACTCATGGCATTTACCATGTGGACATGCGCTGGATGGTTGATAAATGTTTCCACGGTACTCAGAGTGGGAGTTTCTTTAGTGTCTACCCAGATATGTTCAATTTGATCATTGTGTTGAGGTGCATAAGTAACCATGACATTGGTGTTGTCAGTCATAGGATTAGATGAGCTAGTGGCAATATTAGGATCCATGTTCTTCCTCTTCTTAGTGGCTCGTGTGATAGGTGGCATGAAATGACTATCCTAAAGGAATATGAGATGCAAGATGTGATGCAAAAGATGTGCCTAGGAAGCTAAGGGTGATGATGCTAGGACTAAGATGTGTTTAAGATGATGAATATGCTCCTAAGGACTAAGGATAACTTGGTGAATGCACAGATTAAGGGTTTCTTTCCCTAATGTAAGATCAAATGGATATGATTGTCTACCTAAGACAGACTTGTGGTCTTCGGCGAATGAGATTCTTTGTTAATGTGAACCAACCTTTTGATCAAGGTGACGAGGTTACAAAAGAAAAAGGAGATTATCCTAAACAATGCTTAGTTTAAGGACATTCTAGGATGGGCTTTGATTAAGATGTAGGTTTTTGGCAACTCAAAAAGGGGATGCAATACCAAGTGAGGGATGTGATCAAGGATGCTTTGGATGATGATTAGGATGACACTAGGCTGATTAGGATTAATTTTATTTATGCAAGATCATGCTAGGATGAGTGTGTGATGTGTTCCTGAAGATGACAACCTAAGAGAGGTCCTAAAATGCAAGCTAAGTGAGCTTAAGAAGAGGAGGAATTTTTGTTTGTTGTGGTAAACTGACTAGTCATATTGCTCAAATCCAACAAAAGAAGAGTTTAGACGATATTTTCCCATGCAATGAGTAACCTTGTTGTTGTAGATCACTTTGTCAAATTCTTCCCATTTATGAATCTCTTGTTTGATGGAATCAGTGATGTGTTGGTACTTGGTAGCCTCTCGGGTTGTGTTTTTCTATTCTCTTTGCACGGGTGGTAACGAAGTTTTCACCTTATTATGCTTCTTAGAATCGGTCATGTCCTATAAATAGATCTGATCTTGGATGAATAGTTGGAGGTTTTAGGACATATCTCATAAAAGACCAAATTCTGAAATTTAGAGCCCAAGGTAATCTTTGCAAAGGGACATTGTCTTGATAATCTGGCAAAAGTTTGATCTTGTTCTGATTTTCAATAGATTTGTTCCATCGCAAGAACCAATTTCAGCATAGTCAAATCAGAAAATAACAAGCATGTGTCTAAAAACAATCTGACAAGGGACAAAGCAACCTTGAAGGATACAAGCACGTGACAAATTTAAATGTTGTGTATTCCGTTAGTATTTTGGATTTGCAAATGTTTTTCAAGCACTTCAAGCACAAAATCTACCTAAGGAATTGGCATAGCATGAAAAAACTTGCTCATAAGCTTAGGCACACACACAAGAGCTAATAAAAAAATGGCCGTAACCAAGCATGCAATGGCTCTAGTCATGACACTATATTATCCGATTCCAAACGCTCAGGGTGGCACGAATGTACGAGTGATATTGGGGAAGTTACTATCTTCCTTGCACAAGCATTATCACCATTCAGGGGTGTTCCGGGTAGCTTCTAAGCCTAGAGTGTCTAGTAAGGTTCTCCGTTTGGTTGTATCCCCTATGTCCACGCAAGCACGATTCAGGTGTATAGCCCCATAGAGCGTCTTGACAAAAGTGGTCACGTAAACATGATTGAGACCGCGAGGCCACACTTAAGTTAGACGTGAGTTAAGTATAAGCTCAAATGCCTATCAAATCCTGAGGCTTTAACCCCAAGGAGTAAATTTGATTAACGTGAGTTAGAGTGGTGTGGCTTACACCTCGTTCTCATGTGGGTTGTTCCCGGGAGATTTTTTCCTCAACCGGCAGGCCCATCTAAAGGATTCAAAGTAAATTGGATTGGCGACAAAAAGAGTCTAGATTTCTGATTCTCCCACAAAGGGGAAAAGAGCATACTCTCCTATCCAGTATCATTTTCTCCACAAGCATGCAATACAAGCTTTATTCTTTCCCTAAAGATTCAATTGTTTAACACCAAGTAAGTGTGTCTAGGTTTTTGATCTTCCCCAAAAGGGAAGAGAGCATAATCCCCTAAAACTCACTTAGGATTAGATAATAAAATCCAACTAATTAGTCTATGTGCCTAAAAAAATATTAACATAAATAAGATCATTTGGTCAATTTTGATGTGAGGCAACCTACAAGACAAATATGAGTAGTTTCAAAGTTGTGTCTTTGACAAGCGGTGCTGTAAGACAAATGATTAGTAGTTTTAAACTTAGCCTTTGACAAGCGTTGAAAACACAAAAAACACTAGACAATTGTTAGCAAATAACCAAAATTTTTTTGACAGAGCGCAGACGCCGATTCAGGGTGTAGACGCTGGTTCGTGTTCTAGCCTAGAAAATGACAGAATGTAGAAACCAAGCCAGAAACACAGAAAACCAGTAAGTTGCTATACCAGTTAGAGACACCGATTTGTGAAAGGCAGACGCCGATTAAGAGAAAATGATGGTTTGTGAATTGCAGACGCTGGTTCATGAACCAACATTTACGTAGATGCCGCTGTACCTGTAAGCACAAAAAGACAACAAAAGACAGCAGATAAAGTTAGTTTTTTCTTCTTTCTAGTCTTTAATCAGATCAAATTCAACCATTTCAAACTTTCCAAACATTAAAAAGATAACTTTCCTTAGGAAGCCATCAAGATTTGTTTCTTTTAATGAATTTTTAGCATTATAACACCTTGTAAAATGGATCTCTGCTAAAAATAGAATGCTAAAATGTTTAAAATTAGTAAGAAACACAACAAATCTTGATAGATGACAAATTATGTTTGGGAAAATTTTAAATAATCAATTCCAGACGAAGATGCCAGTCCAGGTCGCAGGCGTGGGTTCAGCGTAGACACCGAACGACAGTTAAGGGAGAACCAGTGTTTGCACAGAAACCTCTACGTAAAATGCAGATGCTGATCCGCGTGCTTGGAAAAATTTGGAAGAAATAAGACTAGAATTCAGAAGAATTTAGGGACGTGGGTCCCACTGAGCATGCCAGAATGTGTACGATGAAATATTCAATCTGTTGGGAGCAAGCTCAAACATAAAACATTAGTGGGTTAGCACATGTAATCGATTCAAAAGCATATGAAAGAGCAAGCAAGAAACAAAGAACTCAACATAACATCAGATTGAACTAAAATAAGTGAGCACCCTATTTAACTTGTTTGATTTGTTCTTTTGATGGAATGTAGGTGTGCTCTCTCAGACACACTAAATATAATGGATCCCCAAATGGAATGCAAGCATGGAAACAAATGAAGCAATTCAAGAGCTAGTATAAGGAACTAGTCTCAAATCCTTCAAATGATGATCTAAACTAGCTATGAAGATGA
>MU228351.1:1132537-1163183 GCA_018584345.1 Thuja plicata | reverse complement strand
GGAGAAGATACTTATAGTAGTTCAATTGTGATATGCCAAGTGTGAATGATACAAAATGTGAAGAAAGATGTATAGAGCAGATTATCAGAGTTGGTTCATTCATCAAGGATCTATGTGAAGAAGAAGTGAAATATTGTAATACACTAGAACTGATCAAGACAATAGGTCTACTCTATAGTTCATCATCAGATATAGTGCATATCTATTATTCAGAAGGTGGTAGCCTTCACCATCAAGCAGTGAGCTTTTGGACAGTGAGTCCACCACCCCTAACAGGGTTATTTGTAAAAGACTCCTAACAGGGTCCGACCCTTAACCAAGTCACTATACTTAGTGCATTGTATTTTACAAACCCTAACAGGGTTGAAATATCTTCTAACAAGGATTACTATAAAAAAGTAGAGTTTATTGTGGGTGCTAATTCCCACCGGGGTTTTTACCATTTGGTTTCCCCATAATCAAATTATGTGTTGAGTACTGTGTTATCTGATTATGCATTTACTTTTTTGTACACTAATGTTAAAGAAGTAAAAAGAGATTGAAGTAACTGATAACTGATTCACCCCCCCTCTCAGTTATCCTTTGGGACTATTCTAACATAATCCTTGTGCAAGGAAAAAAGTAATTGCTCCAAGACACTCGTCATATTGTGCCCTCACTTGCGTTTGGAGTTGGCTAAAACAACATCATGACTGGAGCCATTGCGTGCTTGGTGATGGCTATATTCTAATTATCATTTGAGTGTGTACCTAAGTCAATGAGCAAGGATTTTCATCCGCTACCTAGAAAATAGGGTATAAGGATGTGTTTGTTCCCTTAATAATGTAAATTTGCTTGATGTATCTGAAAGATCACTAACAAGATAAAATCATTCAAAACAAGCAACAAAATTCAATGCTTGATCTACATGTATTTTTACTCACCAACAAGTCTCTGAACATGATCACAGATCAAACAAACTTCATGCACTTTCAAGACAATTTACAAAACTGACAAAATCTGATAAAAACATCAGAAACTTGCATCCCAGATTTCTTGGCTCGTATATGGTATCTTGTCTCATATTTGGTATCCTGCATCGTATCTAGTCAGCACTTCATCGCATCTAGGGTTGAAGCTCGCATCCTAGGTCATCAGAAGCTTGCATACTGTATTTTCTGGCTTGCATCTAGGAGCTCGCATCTAGGACAACGGGCACTTGCAGATTAGTTTCTCAGAAAACCTTAGTAGATTTGGATACCCTTTTGGCCCTTTAGTCTGTCCCTATTTCTTTTTTTGGTCTCCTTGTTGTTGTGTCAAAACACTTTCTTAGATGTCTACCTTGCATGTCCTATCAGTTTCTCGCAATCAGTCTCAATACGTGTGGTCTATCCTCTTTTTACAACAACTTGATTCCAAGCTCACTATTAGGGCATTCTAACGCTTTGATGCTGGAATCATTTACTTCCACCAAAATATGAACGATACTTCCACCTAGACACACTCACTTGAACAATTTGGGATACTATCGGGAAACTTTGACGAAGTTGAGATCCAAATACATGGTTAACACTAGACGCAATATGCACACTTCTAAATAATCAAAAGTACCTCCAAAATCACTACACTTTTAACGATGAGAAACATCTCATGGTTCCCTATTTGATTTAGACTCTCTAGAAATGGAAAGAACCACTCATGAATGGAGTAAGGCTTTTGAGGACTATGAAAATGATAAAAACCAAAAGCATGAAGATAGTGATGAGGAAGAAGAACCACACTTTGACCATCCTTTGTTTGATTCAGGTAGTGAGGAAGACATCACCGAAGAAGAATGCAATAAACTCAAACAAAGCAATAACTTTCAAAAGATAATGGAAAAGATGATTGGCGAAGATAAAGAAAAACATTTTCTCCATCTAGCATCCACTGGCATAAAGTTACCCAAGGATTATGATGTGGAAAAACTAAAAGAAAAGGAGGTGTCAACTCCTATATCTATTCTCACCAAAAAACTCACCTTGATGCAAACAGAGCTTGCGACTCTCAAACAGGAGAAGGCTAAACCCAAGACTAAATACTCTTTGGACTTCATTTGTCCATTTCCTTTTGACAGGATTATTACTATGGTCCCGTTTCCTCCTAACATGACAAGACCAAAATATGACAAATATACGGGAGAGAATGACCCACATGACCACGTGAGAGAATTCTATGCTCTGAGCATAGAATACATGCATGAATCTACATACCTCATGTGACTCTTCCCAGGAAGCCTAGGAGGCAACGCCATGGAGTGGTTCTCAAAGCTTACACCTAAGGTAAAAACTTTTGAGGAGTTAATTCAAAAATTTATCCAACATTACTCCTATAATATACAACATGATGTGACTATGATGTATTTGTGCAACACTAAACAAAAGACTGGCAAATCCTTTACACACTTTCTACAAAGGTGGAGGAAAATCTTTGCACGGTATTCAAGAGCTATTCCCGAATCTGAGAAAATGGAAATCTTTGTTAATAACTTGGTACCTAAGTTGAACTATGCATTACAAATGCAAGACTCCCCTATCTTCTATAGGATGATAAAAAATTCCATCCGTATCGAAGAATTCATGGTTAAAAAGGGAGAAATCACTCTTCAAAGTGAAAACAAATCTACCAACTCCAACTCCAAGCCTAAGTGGTGGAAGCAAAATAAAAATGTTATCAACGATGGAGTAGTAGATGCCTCTAATGTTAATCCTAAACATGAGGCATTAAATCTAATGAATAGAATGCAAGAAAGGAAAGATGCCAAGGTAACCACCTCCATACCTAAAGCAAACAATGATAATGACAAAGGCTGGCCATGGACTTCCAAGCCTCAAAGAACATTCACTCCTTTGGGAGAGCCTCTTGAAACTATTTTGAAGAGACTATTAGTGGTGCATGGCACCTCCCTATTGGATGTTTTTTATTTTTTTTGGTTTGGGTTAGGTTGTGTTGTGTGTTTGGGAATAAGTTCCAATGGGTTAGATGCAATGATAGTTTCACTTCATGTTTCTAAGAGCTTTAGTGCTCATTAGGTGTTTTGGGTCATTTTGGCTTCAAATAGTGCAAAGTTTCCATTTGAGTGCAATGTAGGTTATAAGTGTGTTTTAGGACCCTACATATCCTATTTTGGGTCTTAGAAGTCAACATCAATCATCAAGTTGACAAACAAGGTCAAAATGCTCAAAATACAAAATGTTGCTAGCAACTTTGAAAATTTGCTCGAGCAACTTTTGAAAGAATTGAAAAAATGTAGGTAGAACTGATGTAACTACCCCATGCTTAGTATATGAGCATGGATTCAATTATTTGAGGAGGTTAATGAGATTTTGGTTTGAAACACTTAATTCTGACACCTCTGTACGGATGACTGTATCCACATTTGTGTAATTTGCATAGTATCTTTGCTACTATACGGTTGTCTATGGATTGGCATAGATGATTTGGATCCATGAAAGTGTATTGTTTTCTTTCAGATTCCATATGCAATAGATAGTTTGTTTTGAATTTCAGTAGGTGTTAAGTTACAAGTTTTTGAAGGTCACTGGTCTGACAGAGACAAAACAATGCTACCTAGCTAGAAATGGCTCTAACCTAAAAATCCCTCCAATAGAATTGACTAAAACCATGGGGGAAGTATGGTTAGGGTCTATAGATAGGGTTTTGGATTTCTTTTTGGTTGTTTCAGTGGATTTCACAAGCTAGAAGTGAAGCCCTATGGCTGACTGGTGAAACTAGGTGAGCCAGGACAGGGAGAAGGAAGGATTTGATCAAGCACCCATGACCTTTTGGGAAAGACTTAGTGGCATTTTTAGATGTAATAGATAGTATCCTAAAAGGATTAAAAGGTGGAAGGAGGTGAATCAAAGGTTGGAGACAAGTTTAACAATTTTTCACGCTGACTAGTCCAGAGGCCTAATTAATAGGCTATAATCTAGGGCCTGCAAGAAACTAGGGTTTTGGGTGCTTTCAGAGGTCAGGATTTTGGAATCTAATAGTGTTGGGTGATTTATTTAATATTTTCAAGTTTTTTTGTGGAGTCATTTGGATATTTTGGGAGCATTTGACCAAAATCGGTGAAAATAGACCTACTAGGAGTTGAGCAATTAGGCCTCCTAGTGAATTAGTGACCAATTGGATTGGTAAAGGGTCTTGAAGTATGGGGATGAGTGAATAATGACCTAGGATGGGTCAAGAAGTGTGTTAAGATTCTTGTTGAATGTGTGGGAAGATCCTAGGCAGAGGATTGACAATCTAGGTGGAGTTCTAGTGGGGAAAACTAGGCTTTTGGTCAACTAGTTGGACTAGTTGAACTTAGAAATATTGAAGTCTTCTAAAATCAAACTACACCTTGGAGGAGAAGTTGGTAGAGAGGGTCTTGGAGATCCTAATTGGAGGAAGATCCAACAAATAAAAACCATTGGATGGTTGGTTTGGTCAAACAAGCACCTAGGAGTGAGGAAAAGCTCTAGATTGGCAAACCCTCTACATCAATTAGACAACAAAGTTCTCACAATCCCAGATTCCAAACCATGGTAACCAGAAATCAAACCAAGGTGGTGGGATGAAAACTCTTACTATGTCTTCCACAAGAACAAAGGACACAAGACTAACAATTGTCTTAAACTCAAACATGTTATTCAAGACCTTATTGAAGGAGGTAGGATCAAAGTGGAAGGGCACACTACTAATGAAGATCATACGACATTTAACAAGCCATTCCCTAATTATGAGAAAGGGGAAGCATCTAAAGGAAATGGAAATGAAGTGAACTATGCCTACACTAAAAATTATAATGTGATTAACATGCTAGACATTAAAACTGAATCAATTAATGTGATCACTATCAAAGATGTTCAAAGCACATCTTCACAGTAAAATGCTGTGACCTAAAGTGAAGCACAAGTCACGATCAAAGGACCAAATTCATCATGAAAACCAACAACAACTTCCAAGGTACCCATTATCAACCTGGTGGATCAGTTACAATGAACCTCTGCTAAAATTTCCATTTTGGAGTTGCTTAAAATATCCACAGTGCATAGGGAAATCCTAGAACAAGCCCTACATACCGCAAGTGTACCAAAGGACCTTGATGTGGACAAATTCCAAGTAATGGTTAATCACATCTCAACACCACATTATCTCTCCTTTTCTGAAGAGGATGAGAAATCTTTGACACATCCACATAATCAACCCCTTAATATTGAAGTCTTCATTCATAAATCCCGTGTTAGATGTGTATTGATAGATGGAGGTGCAGGATTGAATATTTTTAATCTTAATTTAATTAGGAAAATGGGTCTTTCAGAATAGACCATTGACTCTAGAAGAAAAATCACTATCAAATCTTATGATGAGGAAGAGAGACCCTCTAAAGGTCTTATTGTTCTACCCATTAGAGTCAGGCCGATTGAAAGGAATGTCATATGCCAAGTTCTAGATCTACCCTTGGCTTACAACATACTATTAGGGAGACCCTGGATCCATGAAATTCAAGCTCTACCATCTACTTACCACCAGTGCATCAAGTTCCCACATAATGGGGTGGAAGTGACAATTCCTACAGATGCCAATTATACTTGCAACAATATCAAAGCAGGTAGTATGGTTCCGCATAAAAAAGAAGCTATGAATGAGATTGCTCTTGAGACTACCAAAGACATGGTGATGAAAAGTCTTGGAAAGACCTTAAAACTTGAAGAAACATGTATGGGAGAATACAGGCTGGACATGACCCCATCATTAACAGAACTCCCAGTATCACCAAGATCCTATGGAAAACCTTCCTCATCATTCACACCTACTGCATCTAGAATGCCAAAAATCCACAAAGCAACTATCATGGTTAAGGCATCCACCTCTTCTTTAGATAACACAGAAGAATAGGCAGTCTTGGCCTGGATTTACAAGGGGGAACCAAAGGAATCTAAGGTAAAAAATGTGGAAATATCCCCGGAGAAGTATGGAAAAGGATATGATCTCCTATAACAAATGGGATATAAAGGAAAAGGACCTTTAAGCGACAAAGGAAAAGGACTCATTGAACCAGTACACATGGAATTCAAGTATACTAAAGATAAAATGGGACTAGGTTTCAATAATAAATCTGAAGACCCTTCTTTATGAGATAGTCCAGTTTTTGAAAAAGGGAGTGATGAAACAGAAGAAATAGAGATAGAACCATGGTCCTATAAAAGATTATTACATGTTGGCACAGATAATCCCAAATATCAAGGATAACACTATGTACAAAGCTTTGAGGTACCACAAGATCTTCGCATGCCTCTGTTACCGCCAACTCCTATTCAAGAGGTAGAAGAAACAACAGAAGACAATCCAACGGTACCATTGATAGCAACAAATATTGAAGACATACCTTGACAACATGATTTACATCCTAACTGGGGGCAGTTGGTCATAGTTTCACATGTCCTTAATTTACCACACTTTGATCTACAAGTGGCTAATAGGGTACATCAGGTAACTATTACTAAATTCTTAAACAGGTCTGATGAGGAAGTAACTGAATCTCATGATTACGAGTGGGATGAGCTATCTATTACCACAAAGGACATTAAAATAGATGTAATTCAAATGTTCGCAGCTACATCGACACATAGATAACATTCTAACACCACTCGTAATAGTATCGATGTTCCTGAAGCAGAGGAGGAATTCCTCCCCCATATCATCAATGAAGAAATTGGTGTTCTCTTAGGTCTAGAAGAAATTTAGAGGCGACAAGCTAGGAACCTCCTCCTACAAACAAATGAAGAAGAAGAATACTCAACTGATGAGTCACTAGAGTTTGGTCTACATATAACTAACAATGACCCTTTTAATGATGACCTGACTCTTATTGATCTAAACATCAGAGAGATTAACTTAACAGAACATGTCATGTTAGTTAATAGTCTTGACACTGATGCTATTCTATCCTTCCCAGAGTCTGACTCCTTGTCTTTGATAAATCCAGACCTAATTGATTGGACTAATATAGATCCTACTTCTATCCTTGAATTTCCCAATGACTACACCTTGGCTTGCCACTTAGACACTTGTGAACCTTACCCTTCTTCCACCAATGCAAGGAGCATGAACATGTCACAGGAGGATATCAAGTTTCTTAGTCAAAAATTGAAAAATAAAAAGAAAAAGAGAATTGGCAGTGAAAACCACGTTGTGGCAGTGTCAGATTCTAAAATAGTAAAAACAAAAGATGTATCTAATGGTGAAAACCTATCAGAGGCACCAAAGGATGAGATTCTTGATATCCTACCCGAGCACTTTCAAGAAAGGTCTTCAGTTCTGATAGAACCAATGAAACTAGTTAACTTGGGCACAGTTGAAGATCCTTAAATAGTTCACCTAGCACAATCTTTGTCAGAAGAGGAGAAGACACAGTTCACCGAGTTCCTAAAAGAGAAAAAGATCAAATTTGCATGGTCTTACACATATATGCCTTCTCTAGATCCTAAATTAATAATGCACCATTTAGCTATAGCTCTCAGGATCAAACCCGTGAAACAAAAACTAAAAAGATGCATCCTCATGTTGCATTACTAGTAAAAGTAGAGCTAGAGAAATTATTGAAATCTGGACTCATTAGAGTCATCGCTTACGCGGGATGGATTTCTAATGAGGTCCCAGTATCTAAATTAGATAAATCTATTAGGATTTGTACAGACTTCGGGGATTTAAACAAGGCATGTCCTAAAGATGATTTTCCACTACCTAATATTGATATGATCATAGACCTCACAACAGGCTACCAAATGTATTCATTAATGGATGGTTTCTCAGGCTATACTCAGATTAAAATTGCTCTTGAAGATCAAGAGAAGACTACATTTACATGTGCATGGGGAACCTTTTGCTAAAACGTTATGCCATTTGGGTTAAAGAATGTAGGCGCTACATATCAAAGAGGAATGACCACTATATTCCATGATATGATGCATAAAAACATGGAGGATTACGTGGATGACACCTTAGCTAAATCAAAAGAATAGAATACTCATATTAATGACTTACGAAAAATATTGGATCATATGGAGCAATTTCAACTCAGACTCAATCCAAAGAAATGTGCCTTTGGGGTCTAGTCAGGAAAGCTCTTAGGGTTCATTTTTTTAGTGAAAGGAATTGAAGTAGATCCTGCAAAAGTCAAAGCTATACTAGAGATGACTCCACGCAACATTAGTCAAATGAGGACGTTACAAGGGAGACTCCAGTAAATCAGGAGGTTCATGTTTCAACTTGCAGACAAAGAAAAACCCTTTACCAAATTACTACATAAGGGTGTCACTTTCAAGTGGGATGAGCATTGTGAAGCCAACTTCAGTGAATTAAAAGAGTACCTGGCTAATCCTCCTATTCTTATGGCACCCATTCATGGAAAGTCATTACTCCTATACATTTAAGCTACAACCACATCACCGGGAGTATTGCTATCACAAGAGGATGAAACTAAGAAAGAAAGAGAAATCTACTACATCAGTAGAAAAATAGTCTCCTATGAACTCAATTATAGAATTATTGAGAAAGCATGCTTAACAGTTATCTTTGAATCACAAAAATTGAGACATTACATGCTATCACATATAGTAAAGCTCAGTGCAAAGATAGATCCTTTGAAGTATCTCCTGAGAAAAAAAACATTAACAGAACGTCTGGCAAAGTGGGTCCTCATCTTGAGTGAATTTGACATTGAGTCTGTAGACAAGAGGGCTATTAAAGGACAAGTCCTTGCAAATCAATTAGCTGATTTGCCACTCCAAGATGATGAACCTTTAAGAATTGAGTTCCCTCATGAGACAATTATGCATTTGACTGTGTATCTGTGGAAGATGTATTTTGATGTTTGTTTCACGCAACAAGGCTCTGGAGCAGGGGTTCTATTCATAACTCCTCAAGGCTAAAAGATACCAAAGTCCTACAAATTGATGTTTCCATGCACAAATAGCATTTTTGAATATGAAGCATTGGTAAACAGTCTTAAGCTTGCTATGGAATGGAAGATTGTAGAGTTACACGTGTATGGTGACTCCCAACTCATTATCAATCAAGTCAATGGAGATTATCAGGTAAAAGATGAAAATTTGATGCCCTATAAGCAACTGGTAGATGACCTAAAGAAGTACTTTGTCTTCATCACATTCCAACAGATACCTAGAATAGAGAACAAAGCTTTAGATGCTATGGCTACATTGGCATCCATGTTTCAACTGGAGGAACATCAATTTTGCTATGACTTCTTGGTGGAAGAATTATCCTATCCAGCCTTTGATACCCCTGAATACCAAGTAATTTGTGCTTTGAACACCCAAGACCAATCCCAGTATGCTAAAATCATTGCCTACCTCACTGACCAAACCATTCCCAATTATTTATCTAGAAATGAAAAAGAGCCTTGAATAGACAACATCACGTTATGTTCTCATAACTAATAACTTAAATTGATGAGGTCTCGATGGTACACTTCTTAGATGTTTAGAACATGAATATTTAGATCGCGCATTAAAAGAAGTCCATGAAGGTGTATGTGGATCATGTTCAAATGACTTTTATTTAGCTAAGAAACTACTCAGAGTAGGCTATTATCAACCTACAATGGAAAATGATGCTATTCACTTTTCAAAAACATGTCATAAATGCAAAACACATGGAAATATCATCCATGCTCTTGCTAGAAAACTTATACCTTTCATAACACATTAGCCATTTCAGCAATGGGCCTTTGACTTGGTTGGACAAGTATATCCTAATTCTTCAAATGGACACAAGTTCATCATTACAGCCACTGAGTATTTTATGAAGTGGGTTGAGGCCATGCCGCTAATCAAAGCCACTGGCAAATAGGTGGTTATGTTAATCTCAAACTACATTATCTGTAGATATGGGATACCCTCTTCAATTGTGATAGACAATGGGGGCCAATTTAAAAATCAAGACATTGATGACCTTTGTGAACAACTCCACATCACTCAACATTTCTCCTCAATCTATTATCCTCAAGGTAATGGATAGGCTATGGAATCTAACAATAATATTCTCAAAATCCTACATAGAACTGTGAGTAAGTCTGGCAGAGACTGTATTTACAACTAAATCTGGCACTATGGGCATACAAAAAAAGCATTCAAACACCAACTGGAGCCACACCATTTTCTCTAGTCTATGGTACTGAAGCAGTACTACCTATTGAGGTTGAAATCCCCTCTTTGTGTGTATCTTTACAAGGCCTTGTTACTGATGAGCAATACCGCATTGATAGGGTGAATTCTTTAGAATTACTTGATGAGTGCAGGCAACAGGCGTTCTATCATCTAAAAGTGTACCAAGCACAAATGTATAAAGGATACAATAAGAAGGTCAAACTGTGACAATTTCAAGTGGGGGATCTCATCCTAAAAGATAATCCTAAAAACCAGCCTAACAGAGAACAGAAGGGAAAGTTTGAACCTAATTGGCTGGGACCTTATGTTATCACTGCTACTTTTAGGACTGGAGCTTATCAACTAGCTACACCTAAGGGAGACGTTCTTCCAGATCCTATCAATACTCCACATTTGAAGCGGTTCTATGCTTGATGTTTGGCTAGCAGAGCCTGTACAGTGAAAATCTCAGAAAATACCAAAAAAATCAGAAAATTGATCCTGAAGAAATTGAAAAATAGTGGAAAAAGTCCTGAAGAAAAGGTATCCTTGGTGAAAACCTAGAAAACAGGCACCTTGATACTACAAAAACATTCAAAAAAGCAAAAATTGAAAAAAAATTGAAAAAGAGAAAAGTGCCTTAATGACAACTTGGTAAAACAGGCATCCTGGTAGCAAAAAGAATGAGAAAGTTTTGTCAAATAGTGAAAAACTGGAAATCAGACGTCACTTGTATTCTGTGCCCTATCCATCAATACATTGCTGATACTAGACCTTCACGATTACACATGTGCTAAAAGATGACTTTGTTTGCTTATAAATATCTTATCCTTGCTTGGGATTTGTCTGCATTTCTATCTTGGGAACAAGTCATTCTACACCGAGGGCATCTTTGCTAGCATGTTAGGTTGCGTCTACTAGGTCGTCATAGGATGGTTTGTCTTGTGATACAATGCTTTCACCAAACTATCACCTTCACGGAACAAGGATGGTACAAACATGGCACTAACATAAACGGTGATCCTAAAACCTCCATTGGATTGCAAGAAGGAACAATGTTACACGCAGGAACGAAACACATATGGCTTAAATTCCAAATTTTGATTGATGAATCTCTATTGTGCTTGAAAGATGAATCAATAGTATTTCTCAATACTACTTAAATGCAGTTTGCTCTTGGTTTGATCATGACTCTTTTATACACTGATGATGTTTTAACTAGGGGCATCTAAGCAGTTATGAATTTTATTTGATTGATTCTCAATTGAGAGTGGTTATGTCTTCCGAGTTACTTCATGACGTCTGCGCAAAGACAAAGAGTCGCAAGGACAGGGGCATAATGTTTTCTTGGTTTTCTGCATATGGTGATTGTTCCAAATGATCCTATAAATTTCACCTAACTTGGATGTTTATGGTAAGAGCTGCCCCTGAGTGGATAGCCGCATATATATCTATCTTTTTTATGTGTAAACTACGGTGAGGTTGAAACAATTTCCTTGTCTATTTTCTAAAAAACTCAGATTCTCACTAAGGTATATGAAGCATAATGTACCCAAGGATATGAATTTTCAAGGTCATTGCGGGTCCAATATCTTACCTTATACAAATTATGATATAATAAAAGGAAGGTGACTAAATTATTATCCTGGCTTCTATGCCTTGATGCCTAAGTCTATTTCCGATATTTCATCCAATAAAAATAGTATTCATACTTTCATAATATTAGTGGGTATTAGTGATTTTTGTACTATCAGGCGATATCCATTCTGACAAGCACCCAATGATGATAAAAATGATCCAATATCTTCCAATCAGTGACAAGTCCTAAGAGTCTGCATATAGTTGCATTTAGAGATTGCATGATGCATTTTGAAAGAAACAAAAGAATAAGGAATTTGAGCTCAAAAATGATTTCCATTTTCTTCTAAATTCAAGTTAATTACAACAATTTAAATATTACTGATATTCATATCATTGCACATCCATAAACATACATTCTGCATTCATAAATGAGATAGAAGCAAAATACAAAAACAAAGCATTTTTGCATAGCATATTTATTTTTACATCCTAAGTGCATCCATACATTTTACTTGCATAAGAAAAACTCAAAAACATACATTTGCATATTCACATAGTATCATTTGAAACATATTTATATCAGTAATAAATGATGTCATCATCTACATATCTAACTCATCATACGACCAAGATACAATCACATGTGCAACAACGTCTATCAAAGCAAAGAGAACTCATGAAACATATCAGAATAAGAAACAACTACATCAGATATATATCTCAAAACATGGTACAGATCCAAAATATGGCACAAGTCTACACAAAGAGTATCAGAGTATAAGGATGAATCAGATATACATGTATAAAGTATCATCGTACAAAAATAATGATCTCAGCAGGATCCAGATATACAAAATGATCTCAACAAAATGTGACAAAGTACAAGATCAGCTCTGACTTCCCCCCTCTCCTTGATCTGGAGGAGGAGGAGGAGGTGGTACAAATGGTGGTGGACAAGGCATGACCCCCTCAGACTGTTGGGCGATCTAAAATCCCAGATTTGACCCAGAATTTAAAGGGCTATAAAAGCTACAAAAATGCATGAAATTCAAAATTGCAAACTTCACGAGGTAGTTTTACGAGTACTTATCAGAGGTGCATAATCGGTCGAGCACTGATGTCGATGGCTGAGCTCAAATCAATGCTTCCTAATTGGGACCACCATCTTCTCTATAGAGCTCTAGAATTTACTATGGGTAAAAGTGAAAATGAATACTAAAATGGTGATTTTTGAGATATATATTGGTCTTTTGAGCTATTTAGGGGTTCTGAAACTCCTCCTAGGCAACTAAAACTCCATTTTTATTCTCTTTTTGATCAATCACGAACCAAATTGAAGGTTCCTATGGTGTTTTATACACTATAGTAAAATTTTTCGTGACAACTCCTGGAAATGCAGAATTGCTCCATCTGTTCCGAAAATCTGCCAAATTGCACATTTCATCAAAAATCTTGGTCTGACATCATTTTATCACTCCCACCACTGAAATTTTCACATAATTAACTTGGTTCTCATGTGTTTACTCTTAAACACACCCCCATTTCTCCACTTCTTCTACTCTTTTCTTTCTTGCCCTACCCGTTCCTGCAAGTGATACATCATTTCAATAAAGGGATTTTATTTCTTTTTTTCCTTCGATTTCATTCCCGAGGGGGCATGATCACACTATCATCAATCAAATTATTGCTCAAAACAACATTAAAAATGATTTCATTATCAAAAACTAAAAGGCATGACAGCTCCTTGACTAAGTCAGAACTGTTGGATTAAAGGCTTCGGTTCTCACAAGATGGATATCCTATGTCTACTTTTTCTTAGATTCTTATTAAGCTCCTGGTAGCTTCATAGTAACTTTTGGATGACAACCAAGTTTGGAATCAGTATTATCAATCTTTGAATGAAAACCATACTCAGAATTGGTATCTTTAAGATCTTTGCGTATTGACCTTTGTTCGATCAAGTTCAAAGTCAATTCTATTAGTTTAGTTCAATCAAGTCCGAGACTGATCTCATCAAGCATTTTGTTTGATCGTGAGCAAAATTCTCAATCTTTCTAAAGTCAAAAATCAAAAACTTTCTTTGAATCAATGCGCTGCTCCCACATCTATTCAAAGAGGGGAAAATGTAACCACCCTAATTTGGTCTTCTCTGACAATAGAACCTATTTGACCTAAGTCTGATCTTACCCCCAATTATGTTCAGACAACTCTTCAATCGACTGACATAATCCATTCAAATCAACTTTAATCTCCTAAGTGATTTAATCGCTAAATTTTATTAATCACCTTAGCCAATCAAATCAAATCAATTCAAATCAATACCTGACTAAGGTAATTAATTTAAAAGGAATTAAATAAATCTGTATTATATCTATTCACTTGCAAAAAGCCTATCTTCTAGCCTAAATTAATCTAATTAATTGGCTATAGTCCTAATTAATTATCTAAAGCAATCAAAACCTTAAATAATTAAATTCCCTATTTTTGAATGAATATATTAATATATATTCATTTTATTAATATTCCCTTTAACCCCTAACCTAACCTACCTCAACCATCTCAACCCTGGGTTCAAACCCATCCCAACCTATTCCCCCCATGCTAAGTCTAATCCTAATCTTAATTCTATCCTAAGCCACTTCTTAATGATGTCACATTCCTAATTTTATGATTAGGAATCCAACCCACTTGAGAAAGTCAACTTTCTCAAGCTTGACTCCCTCTAAGTCCACCTTCTCAAGCTTGGACTTACACCCCTCACCATGCTTGTTAAATTCTCTCATTAATGCATTATTAATGGAGATTCCTCAAGCCCATGCCTCATTAACGACTTTGACATTAATGCCTCTTACACCTCATTAATGGTTTTTACACCTCCATTAATGAACCTTGTCCCCCTCTCTCTCCTCATTTCTTCTATAAATAGAATGAGTTTTTGAGCTCAAATGACCCTTAATTTTTGAATGGATTGTTGTAATGCCCTTGATTTCAGAATTGAAAAGCATTGTTATGCTGTTAGGATTAACATAGATTCATATTACGTTTTAGCTTGCATGTTTATGCATTGTTATAATCTTGATTTTTAGAGCTAGAACACATGTTTATTGGATATCTTTCTTAGTTTTAATTGAATATTGCATGCTAGGTTGTATATGTCATTGAAAAAGACATAATTTGAGGGCTATTATGTTATTTTTCACACTCCTAGTTAGAAAGAAATATATCAATTTTAGTGGATTTTCATGCTTTACTAACCCTATTTTCACTAACACAATGATCTATTCAAGTGTTGTGTCGTAGGTAACAGGTGCACAATTTAACACACACACTACATTCCAGCGAGTGGTAATCAACATTTTTGCTGATATCTCCCATGATTGCATGGAAATATACATGGACGACTTCACAACTTATGGGTAAACCTATGAGGAGGCATTAGCCAATTTGGACAAAGTTCTTACCAGGTCTAAGGAGCATAATCTGTCCCTCAATAGTGATAAATGCTTCATGATGATGTAATAAGGTGTTGTGTTAGGTCATTACATTTTTGCTAAAGGAATACAGGTAGATCCAGCTAAAATTGAAGTAATCATGAACCTGCCTACTCCCACCAAACAAAAGGATGTCCGCAGCTTTTTGGGATATGCTAGTTATTACAGGCAGTTTATTAAGGATTTCAGTAAGTTAGCAGGGCCCATGTACTCCCTGCTCACTAAGGACTCAAAATTTTTATAGAAAAAATCTTATGACGAATCCTTCCTACAGCTGAAGGTTGTACTTACTCAGGAACCAATTCTCGGAGGACCTAATTGGGCATTGTCATTCCATATACACACAGATGCATCTGACCATGCTATGGGCGCTGTCCTAGGAAAGAAAGACAGACTTGTAGAGCATTCCATCTACTTTATAAGAAAGGATTTGTAGGGCGCAGAGCTGAACTATATAGTCACTGAAAAAGATCTTCTAGTTGTGATATATGCACTGAACAAGTTTTGCCACTACATAACCGGTTACCCAATATTTGTGCACACTGGTCATGCCACCATCAAGTATTTGGTAAATAAGCCTGCTATCATAGGGAGGCTTTCTAGATGGCTCATGTTGCTACAAGAGTTTGACATCACGATAGTGGATAAGCTAGGGAAAACAAATGTAGTTTCTAATTTCCTCTCCAGGTTAGAGAATGCCGATGACCCAAATGTCATCGATGATAGTTTTCCAGATGACCACTTATTTTCTATTTCCACTCATACCCCCTGACATGCCAACATCACCAATTATCTGGTTACTCAAAAGGTACCACCACATTTTTCTTCCAAGGAAAAAAGGCTGTTAATTGAGAAAACATTCAATTTTTCTTAGATGGTCGACTGTCTCTTCTACACTGGACCAGATCAGATTTTGAGAAGGTGTATTTGTGAGGATTATGAACCCTATGGTGGCTATTTTGTGGCCAAATAGACAACCATGAAAATACTCAATACTGGCTATTACTAGCCAAATCTATATAAGGATGCATCCAATTACACTCGCAAGTGTGATAGATATCAGTGAATTGGGTGACCCACCAAATCAGATGAAATGCCTCTATTTCCTCGGGTAATAGTCAATCCATTTTCTAAATGGGGAATAGATTTTGTGGAACCAATTTATCCCCCTTCAAATGACAACTCTTACATTTTGGTTTGCACTGACTATGTCACTAAATGGGTGGAAGTGCAGGCTATGAAGCATGTAAGGGATAAAAGTGTTGCACAATTTTTATATGAGGAAATATTTACCAGGTATGGTGTTCGATGGGAACTAGTCACAGATCAGGGAGCTCAGTTCACTTCTAATTTGATCACTACACTTATGGAGGAATACAACATTCACCATAAGAAATCTAGTCCATATCATTCCTAGGTGAATGGTCAGGCAAAGATCACCAACCGGGAGATTGAGGCCATCCTGACTAAGACAGTTTAGTTACACAAGACAGTTTGGAGTAGCATATTATAGGAAGTTGCATGGGGTTATCGTACCACATGGAAAACACCTACAGTATTTACACCTTTTGAGTTGGTGTATGGAAAGATAGCTGTAATGCCCATAGAATTTGAGCATAAAACTTTACGACTAACATTACAATGTAACTTGGATCTTCCTGTAGCCTAGAAATCTAAAGACTCCTACAACTTAATTATCTAGATGAAATCAGAAAGGCCGCTTTATAGAATATAGAGTTGGCTTAGCTCCAACATAAGAAATTGCATGGCTCACATATACAGAATAAATGGTTTGTTACTGGTGACTGGGCACTTCTATATGACTCATGATTTCAAGAAAATCAAGGTAAACTTACAACTCATTGGCTTGGTCCTTATGAGGTTGATAATTTTTTTTCTAATGGTGTAGTCCAATTGTCTATAATTGATCCTGTATGCTTCAAGTCATTGGTCAATGGTCACAGACTCTGTCTGTACCATAAGCCAGCCACTAAGTCTGAGTTCCTGCGACAATTTGATCTACATCCTGCCGGCCATGGACCTCATGCAGCCAATGGACCTCCTACAACCAATCAATTTCCTACAGCCAATGGACCTCCTCTAGCCGAAGACTTTCCTACAGTAGAACGAAGTGAATTTCCACTCTGGTCATCTCTTTAACTTCATTCAAACAAGTCATAATAAATTTTTCATTTTCCACGAAAATCTCTTTTTCTGCCATAAAGAAACCATCACATCATATCCCATCAACTATTTCTACCATCTTCACTCATGCATCCTGTCATTATTATGCACTCCTTACTTCTTGCTTAGCACACATCATTCAATCTTTCCAGATTTAGGCATTTATTCATGATTATTCACCAAGTAGGCCTTCATTTATTGTTTGCAACATTTTTATTTCATTTGACATTTTTTTTTGGTCGGTAATAGTTGTATTTTTTATTAATATTTAAGGAGAAAGTATTACATAGATATTTTCTATTTCAGTATTTAATAGCATCCCATTACAAATTAAAATTTCATCCGCCCCCCGCCCAAAAAGGAAAACCTTCCTTTTGTTACATTCGTCTTATGACATCACCATTACATCCTTTTTAGAAACATAGCTACCTGGTTTTCTTAGAAAGAAACCCACATCCGCATTGACCACCATAAACCGAGCCACCACCACCATCTTCATGATCATCATTCCTGCTAATCGAAGGTTTGATAGGAACCAGGTGAGCCTTCCCACCTCTTGAAACTGTAATGTAGTTTTTCTTTAACAAAAAATGCATCCAAAAACCTCCTAGACACCATATTCAAAAAGTGGCACTACCATCACAGTTCGTAATTACCATGTTTTGTGAATAACCTTAAGCTCTTCAAAAAATCATTCCCCACAACAAAAAACTTCAACCTTACCATCGGTCAGGGATCTAGGGGGGAGCTCCTTGCACCATCCTTCTGTTACGGGCACGCTGAGTCCTTCCTCTTCTTGGGAAGATAGTAGGAACTACCAGCCTCGGGTGTAGGGCATAGTAATTCTGAATGCCTACCTTTAAACTGTTCCAAGCTAGTTTCCTATCCCCAGTTGTATTTCATTTGACATTATTATACATTACATTGTAATTAATTTAGCACTTCATCCGAGTCCTGCTATACTTTATAACCACACATGTGAAGACACCTGTCACAATTTTTGTGGGGGGAAGCTCGTTAAATCATGTTTTTCCATAATGAGCCTTGCTTAAGCTATGATGTGTAGTCATTTCAAATTAATTGATGTGAGAACCCAGAAGTATACAAATTCTCTACTAAGTTTTTAATTTTTCAAACACCCAACTCGCATTCTCAGCTCTAGTTTTTCAAATTCTCCTCTGCTATAATCCCCAGAAAACCACACCAAGCATTTATCTAGATTTATTCAACCTTAAGATTAGGAAGAATACATGGTGGAACAAAGGGTAAGTAATATTGAGGATACAAAGGGCATAATTTTGAAAAATCCATTGGCAGTTGCAGAGGAAATTGTAGTAATTTGAGTTTTTGGGCTACAGAGTTTTTCAGTAACAATAGGGAGGAAACCAATACACCATGAGCCAGGGGATCACTCATCCTTATTGCAGGATCAATCAAGCATCCAAGTCTTTAACCATGTGGGATGACTCACATATTTCATCCAGCTATGTGGTTACAACGAAACTGTGACAGTGGAATTTTTGTGCACCTACAACAATGAGGTTGCCTATGTAAAAGGATTAAGGGTAGAAGCTCCAGAAGAAAAAATTGTAGAAGTTTCACGACTTCCTACTATGGGTGAATTTTTTCCACATGAACATGATGCATGAGCAGCCAGGGATGAGTTTTCCTTGCCCACAGATGCTGCATTAGAGACTAGTAAGCAGGGGACAAAGAGAACATCTCTTCCAGAAGATTACTCTTGACTAACTATCCATGTTATACGGTACATTGCTTGTGAAGGGAAATTTTCATACTTGCATGCTGCACATTTCAAACTGTTGAGTCATTTGCGACATGGCCTCCTTGTAAACATGCCAAATTTTATTTATTCTTTATTAAAATTGAGTTTAGAAGAGGTTAGGAAGGGGAAATTGTATGCAACTACTCACCATGGGTTGGTAAAACTCCTGGTAGAAATATATTTATGGGATAACTCTCCTATGACATGGGATGAGTTTTTCACAACACCCCATGTGCAGTTACGAGGAGAAGGGCCACAACCTAGACTACAAGAAACACAAGAAAATGCCCCCGATGAGGATAAACCATTATTCCAGAGACCTTGCATAAAAATTCCTCTTCTTTGGGGGTTGAAATAGAGAAAAATACTTTTGGTAATCAAACCCTAGCTCAGGGGTAGTGAAGTTGAGGGTTCTTTAGATTTGCAGACTCCACAAGAAAAATTTAGTTCCTGAAGGAAAGAGAAGGGCAAGGCAAAGATAGCTGTAGATGTTGGGGAAGAAATTCCTATTTTATCAAAAAACCCTGTTTCTTCTGCAGCCATACCTCTAAAGAAACAACATACATCACAAAAGTTCGCTACTACATCTATGGAGACTCCTCCACGATGAAGTGTTCATTTGAGCACACAACAGGCAGTCAAATCAGACTCACCTGCAATGACTGGTTCGTCTCCTAAAGATCCAATTGAGGAATCTTTAAAGGAATAACCACAAGAAGGGATCCCATGTACAGAATGTCCAGACATTATGGAAAAAAATCTTGCAACCAAGAAAATGGACATAGAGGCAGCATATAGGAAAACAACATGCATGGAGACAGAACACACATAAGTAGTAGATATGCCTTCTTCTTAGCAAGAAGATGATCAAGGGAATGCTGCCCTAGTTTGAACCCTGGATGAATTACCCGTTGATGAGTTAGACATAGTCAGAACAACAATATAGTAGGTCACTCCAGTCACTCCAATAAAAAAGAACCAGGTAACACTTCACTCCATCTCCATTGACTACTTTACGCAAATACAATATGAAAAGTCAATGTGGGAGTTGGAAAAGGATAGGTTAAAAAGGGAAATAGGCAGGAAACAACGAGAGGTAAAATTTCTACAGAGCAAGTTAGATTCTATTACAAATCTAATTCCACAATTAATAAAATGCAGACCACCTCCTAGGGTCTATGCTTTGTGTTTAAAGGAATAATTTCTCATGTATAAATTGATGAGGATTCTTAGGGATCTGCACACAAGCATAGACTCACCACAGGAATTTGTGGCTGCATATGACTAGTCACCAAATTGTATTTGGATTTTTCTATGTGAAATATACTTTCATAATTATTCTATTCCCTCTGATACTAATTGGAATCCTTTGTTATTTGTTGGAGATATTCACCTATCTACTTTGCTCTCTTGATCCAGTAATGAGATAAACTATGGGGAACAATTAAGGAAATATAGGGGAATAGAACAAACTGTTACACTCCCCTTATGACCATAAGGTGGTAGTACCCATAGTATATACTATGAATGAATGGAGATAGTGTATGTGATGAAGTAATCTACACATAGGAAGAGAATTCTAGGTAACAAGGAAGAAGTGTTTTTCGCATTTGAGTGACTTTCCTTATCAAATGGAAATAGAGTAGCATAGGGACTGAGATAGAGGTGGGATAGATTAACATTGGAACTAAAAAAGGTTGAACCTCACAACCTTATCAACTTAAGAGCTGCAATGCAGAGAGTCCAATGGTACATTAGCCTAGGAAGGCAACCTTGACTAGAGAAGTGCCTTCCCCTTTCCTTTTAGCCTCCTCTTCTCCTGTGGCCACTGTACAATTGTGTTGATAATGAAGTTGATGAGCAGTTGTAAATGCGTTAGAGGATTTAAATGGAGTGCACCAATGGATATTACTATTGTGTGGGAACCTCCATGAGTGGTGAGACTCAGAAAGGGGATGTTTGAGTACTTGCTCAGATAAAAATGTTTCAGTTCCTGAGGAAAGAAATTAATCTTCATAGGGGGAAAAAATGATAAGGCATATTAATGCCATACTTTAGAAGCCCTAGAAAAACTTTTATTAGGATCTTTTCCTTTCTTTCATCATACTTTTCTAGATACTTTTTACTTATATTTTCTATTATGTGGAATGCTGCCACCAAACCTATTTTGTGGTTAAAAACACTTAAATACACTATGCTTGGATGAAAATGTTATATTACCTATTTTAGAATTATGGTTATGTCTCTTTGAAATGAATTATTTGTTTAAACATGAATGATGTATGTGTATCTTGGTGTTTGTTATCATAAATGTCTCTATTCTAACATTTGGAGTGCAACACATTGATTTAGCAACCGTTGCCTTGGCCAGGTAAAACGTGCCCATACACTAGACACTCGACCTGGTCTTACAACAGGTGCACAAAAAGAAACCTCAGGCACAACACCACTAGGTGGATTCAGGATGATCAAGGTGGTAGTCGATGAGAAAAGACCCAGGTGTCGTAATAAATTCTCTAAGGAAATCTAGGAAAGAGTGGGAATTTAGATTTATTGTCAAAAGCATTTCTTTCCTCTTTCATGGTTCTATTGAATCTCCAGTTTTATAGTTTCCTTTCATGTTTAATAGGGTTGTAATAAAATCTCCACCTATCTCTATGTTATGACTAGATAGCAATTAGATGTTTTTCCTTCTTTAAATAAAGCCCCACTTCTGTGTGAGAAGAAGGGCATTATCAGATATAGTTTACATTCAGTTTCTTTACAGTTAAATTTTATAATACATTTTTTATCAATATCAAATGAAGTTTTAAATCTATAGTTCAGTATAATTGATTTTGGATACTCAGTCAAGGGGGCCCACTTGCTGAGGAATCTGTGTTATATAGATAGGATCTTTTGCATATAGTTTAAGTTTCCCACATCTTGGTATCATAATTCTGGTGTTAACATAGATCCTGCAACCAAAGTCGTAGGATAGTCCAACACTTCCTGCAACCAAAGAGACAAAACTGTTGAAGGATTATGATTGTGTTTTGAAGTCTTTATGTTTTCAAGTTGTAGTGTTCCTTCAAGCACTTTAACTTATGCATTTCCTTTCCAGGATTATTTATAGCTATAGAATAGTTTCCTTTCAAAGAAATTTATTTCCTATAGCTATAAAATAGTTTCCTTTCAAAGAAATTTGTTTCCTGCAACCATAGCGTGGTCTGAGTAAGAATCCTTGGTGCATATACTTTGCTAACCGATTTCAAGTCATACGTCCCTGGGTTGATAATTAAATGAGTTTCTAAAGAGGAGGATAGCTTCTCAGTCGGATGTCCAATCCCTGAGTCATGGTACTTGCCTATTTTTTGATACCTTAATAGAACCGATCACCAACCGTAGATGAATAACAATTATTGTCTCCCCCAAACACTTCTCTTCTAAATTTGGTATGTTGTAGGATTGTGTGTGTATATGATGCCAAGAGAGAAATATTCATTCTTCCTTTATACCTATCGGTAGTGCCCCTTCACCAAGAGTTGCCACTCTTCCAAGTCGAGCCCATTAGTTTAGCGATTGTTAACTATTAACAAATCTGCTCATATAAATGAATAGGCTCAAATAAATGTCTAAGGTCAATAGGCCAATTAGACATTTATGTTGTCTTTTTCAGCCAGAAGGAATCTAACCATAGCTACAATAACATTAACACTCTCTCTTAGGTAGGGATAAATCCTTCTTGATATCTGAGTTATGTAGTAATATCCACCTTGGCTACTCCTAGAGGATGGGTCCATCATAGGTACTCCCATGAATGCAAATATAAATTAACACAAGTTCTCATCATAGTATCACTCAATGTTATGTCATCATATCGTAATGAAGTTTACCATGGCCACTCCTAGAGGGTGGAACAAGGGCTTTCACCTCAAGTTTCTCTCAAATAGAGAATAATGCATTAACAAGGTCTTTCACCTCAAACTTCTCTCCCACAAAGAAGAATACATTAACAATGGATTGTACCTCAAAATTCTCTCTCACAAAGAATAATGCATTAACAAGGGCTTGCACCTCAAACTTCTCTTTCATGGAGAAGAATGCATTAACAAGGGATTGCACCTCAAAATTCTCTCTCACAAAGAATAATACATTAACAAGGGCTTGCACCTCAAACTTCTCTTTCACAAAGAAGAATGCATTAACAAGGGTTTGTACCTGAAACTTATCTCTCATAGAGAAGAATGCATTATGGTACATCTCTAGAATATATTGATGTTAAGACTCCCTCTTAATAGGGGCTTCATTCTCTACAATTCCAAGCTTGTCTTGAAAATGCAAAAAATTTACTCTGGAAAGGGGATTGGTGAGAATATAGGTCATATTCTCATCCATTGTAATGTACCTAAACTAAATAACATTCCTTTGAACCATATCTCTAATATTGTTATATTTGATTTTCACATGCTCTGACCTATCATGAAATACAAGGTTAGGGTCTGCATCACTCTAGGTGAATCCCAAAATCGCCAAGTATCCATCTATCTATGAATATCACGACCTAGGTGTCAGTATAAAGGCCTTCCAGCCTAGTGGAACCCATAATTTACAAGAAAAAATACATGTTTAAACAATTTAGGGAAGTATATTCCATGCCCTTATCATTGTTATTTATCCATTTATTTGATAATTTATGCCTTTAATTTATAGTTTGTGCTTGCATTATTCTAACTTGGGCATTTATCTTACTAATTCATGCATTTATCTTATTAATTATGCTAGGGTTTAGTTCTTGTATTCATCGGCTTGAATTTTTAAATTTGAATTCATATTTGTATCTGTTACATATATTTCACGGTCTTTTGTGTAGGATCGACTGATTAAACTTCAACCATGATCTACGGCTGGCGCAAGCCTTTGAATGACAAATAAATGACTTTTAAACCATCATGGAATGTGCCTAGCCGATGCGTGTCTAGGTGGGGTCAGAGGCAGTCAAAGCATCCTACAAGTTAGGATTTGATCGACGACCAATGTGGTTCCTCAATGGATAAGTTGCAAGATCTTTAAGTTTAAGGCATCATGCCATAAAAATACGTGTCCCGGTCCCACTGAAGTCCAAGCAATAAAAATGACGACGCATGGTTAATTTTTGAATAAGATCTACAGTTGGCGTAATGAATCAAAGATAAAGATGCAAATTTTTAATAATCAAGGCATTCAGCCTGATTGCCACGTGTCTTAGATCCACTAAACTATCGACGATGAAGAAAAAGGAACTATGGTTAAACTCCAATGAAGTTAAGAAGTGATCTACAGTTGGTGTTATGCCTCAAGCCCATGATTAATGATGTTTAACCATCAAGGCAACATGACAGTACGACACGTGTTATGGGCCCACAGAGATCTGAGGATGAGAAAAAAAGGATACAGGTGGCAGCACTTGACTGGTCAAACGAGATGATGATGATTTATGTTAGTTTATAAGACAAGTTTAAAAAGTGGATTACTAAGGCTTGCACCATTTAGCACATGGGTCTAATCAATGACGATCTTTTAACCAGGATCAAAAGGTGTTTGACTGATAGTGAAGGTTCAAGGACTAATATGTGGTTAAGTTTGATGATGATCGATGACGAGCGTAATGCCTCAAAGCTATAGATGTGTGATTGTTAACCATTGACGCATCATGACATGTTGACATACATCATGGACCCATAGATTATGAGAGATGTAATCATCTGTTAAATCTTGGATAGTGTTGATGGCGGGCGTGTTTCATCGATGGCAAGATGCAAGACTTTTTATCTCTTAAGGCATTACACGATGATGACATGTGTCTTCGACGGATAAAGGATTATAAATTTTGGGTGACCACATCGATAGGGAGTTTTCTTTAATATTTATTTCTTTAAATATATTTTATTTTAACAAGGGTTTTGTATAATTAATTAATACGTCATCGACATATAGGGTTTTTGAAGGTGGCAAAGCATGGAGTCATAAGCTGACAGAACAAAGCGACTTTGGTGAGATACTAGAAGAGGATACACGCAGACATACTTGGAGAAATTTTTAAGAAGGTGAAGGATGCCAAAGAGTGGTTGATGATGTCGACATCTCTAATCAACATGATTAAGCTATTCGACATGCAAAGGAATATATCCATTATCAGGAGAAAATATTTTTGGTAAGCATATGGTCGAAGCACCATAATGATCACATGCAAAGCTATTATTATTGGAGACAAACTAACAAGGATTTATTAATCCAATTATTATCATAAAACCTAATTGGTTGACAACTAGTTGTTTAAACAAGGATGTTAACCATTTGTTTATTGTAACTATTAGTGTTAAGTTGCTGATCCTAGGATTAGGTTTTAGTTATCAAAGGATACATCGATCTGAAGCTTGTATGCATCTCTTGGATTTTATACAAATTGGTATTCCAAGACCATGTGAAAAAAGACATTATTATCATCATTACTATAGTCAGATTGGATAGTTTTGATCAACAACTATAACATGGATCTAAATGTATCATTATTACAAAATCAATAAAGATAAGTGCCCTTTTTCTCACATATGTTGGAATTGACTCATTTTCATTTTCAATTAGTCCCTTGGATAAAATCTATAGATTTTATTCAAAGTGAGTTTGATGTTGCATGCTCCTAATTAAGTTCATAGTTTCTATTGTCAATTGGTCTTTTTATCTTGCATGGTTAAATTCAATTGATTGTGGCCACAATCAATCAATCTATCATTTGAAAAGTGATATTCATTTGAGATAATTGTGAATTTATCTTGAGTTATATCCTCATTCCATAACACCTTTGAAGTGATATGTTTCTTGTAAACTGTCTCTAAGGTTTTATATAGGATTGGAATGTTTTTGACTGTATTGCCCATGATAGAATAAGGCACTGGTCTATATACATATTGGATTATCGTTATTTAGTTCATTGTTCATAGTTTTGTGATATTCTATCCAACTTTCCTTTTCAATTCACATTCATATCTATAAATATTCTCTTAATAAATTAAAGTATTTCAGTTAGCATTTTATGACACACTGCTTTCAGTTAAGATTTATTTCAAGTACCTTGCCATATTTTGAGAGAAAGAACTTTGAAGTATACTTTATCTTCTATAAAAAACCTTGAGATTTGGAGGATAAAATCTATGGTGTAGGCCTACTAGCCTTGGTTCTGCAGAGCCAGAATTGCAGAAGGTCCAACCTTGTCTTTGTTGAAACCTTGTTAGTTGGCCAAATCACTTGGGTTTCCCAACATTGGATTGTCAAGTCCATAGGAAATCCAATTTGTTGATTTGAGCACCAATAGATTGGTGACTCCGATTGGGAATTGTTCAAAAGAACATTTTTTTTAATTTTAACTAGAAGCTCTGGTGATATATTTAAGATGCTACTGGGAAAGAAGCATATGAATTACTACCTACACAGAGTATCTCATCATGGAGGTAATTTGAGCAATGGTTTCTTGATGTATTTTATGATGTTAGTGAAGAGGACAACATGTGTTTTGAGCAGTATGAAGACCAAAACTGCAACATGGAAGAGGATATTAATATATCTCCACTTGATGCATTCTTTAGTTTGGAGAGATTTGAGGGGGAGTCTACACCACATTTGTTTGTAAGGATGGAAATAATTTATACCAAGATACCATCAAACATCATACCCCCACACAAGGAATCCATAAGGAAATTTTGTGAGTTAGGAATCTCGCCATATGATCCTGATCTAAAGCTTTTCTTTCAACTATTAAAAGAAGAATATGAAGACAAAGAAAAGGAGGCTTATGATCAAATTGAAAAAGATGGAAATCTTAGTGATGAAGAAGAAAACATGTGTTATGAACAAAATATGTGCTATGAACAGGAAGAATATCCAAATTACATTTTGGAAGTGGAATATTACATGTCTCCTTTGGATACATTCTTCAATTTTGAAAGATGTGAGGGTGAATCTGCAATACATTTGTTCATGAGAGATAAAAATTTATTAGGAAATACCTTCAGATATCAGGCCTCGTAGAAGGGAATTAATGGATAAAATTTGTGAGTTAGGAATCTACCATGATTCTCAACTGAGAGTTTTTCTTGATCAAATATGTGAAGAATTGAGGGAAGAAAAGGATGAATATAGGGAATAATTTACAAGTGCTCCAAATTTGAATGCAACTGAAGTTTGTGATCAGACTAAAAGGGATCCTGTACATAAAAGGAATGATGACATGAAGGAAGAGAATTCAAATAAGATTGAAGATGATCTCGTACATGGTGAGATTTTTATGGAGATAGATATCAATGACCATGATGATGAGGGAGAAAATCTTTTCAGTACAGAAGAAATTTCAGCTTTGTTAGACATGGAATATCAAAAACATGTTGAGAAGAGTGGTTAATTTTTTTTCTCAATCCACCACAGTAAACAAGTTAATGGGTCAACCTATGTTCAAGAGGTACTGGATCAAGAAGATAAATATTGCCAAGAACCAAATAACGGAGATGAAATAGAACAACATACAACATATAAACATAAATAAGTTTTAGTGGAAATCTCTCATGGAGATATTCCCGAGCCCTCTAAGTTCATGAATCCACTATTTAAAGAGGAAGTAGAGAAAGATATGCTTGTGTTCTCTATGCCCTTGAATCCATTATGTGAAGGATATTTTCTTTACAATCAAAATCATGATGAAGGTAGTATTCCTAATGATGATTTTGAAGTTGATAACACTCAAAATATGCACTCAGAAGGTAAGATATCATTCATCTCATCCTATAAGTGAGATTTGTATCAGACTTGTGAAGATAAGACTAAAATAACCAAGCATAATGATGGGAATATGTTGAAGATAAGTTCTAAAAATTATCCAAATATCCTATATGATGAGATTCTTGATATAAAAAAAGTAATAGATCCTGAATATGAGGTATCTTTTTTTGAGGAGAAAAGTCTGGAGTATAAAATAAATTGTGTACAGGAAAATAGTCAAGAAATGGAGACTCGTTTAAATTCTTTTATAACTAATCATATACATGATTCTATGGATCTTTCATTCAAAAAAGACTACAACGCACTTGATGATTTCTCAAAGGAAAAACATAAATCAAAAGCCAAAGACTGCATTGATGAAGTAGAACCAATAAGTATTCTCTATAAGGATGATACTGAAGGATCTGAGAAATACTGATTTGATTACACCCAAGAATAACTGCATGCAAAATACCTGTTACAGGAAGAAAGCATAAAGAAGAAAAAAGCTGAAGAACTCAGAAGCTCAAAGAAACTCAAAAAGAGTAGAGAAAAAATGTATTCTGAATTACTTAACAATAATTACAAAGTTCAACCTTAAAAGGTGAACGAAACCCTAAAAGGTAAAAGCTAGTTTCCACATTAATAATTAATAAAATAATTAATTATTAGTGCACCTAAGAGAAAGCTTAAGCACTAAATAGTAATAAAACAACTTAACTAATTCAATCAAAATGATTTAATTAATAAGTGATTACTCTAACACCCCCGTTAAGTGAAGCTCAAGAGGTAAGCTAATATAGTACAACTATGAAGGCAGGAAAAATGGGTCTCGACAACAAGGCCTGATCAGGTACCCAAGTACAAAAAATCTCTGTAAAGAGGAGAAATAGAGAAAACCACATGGGAAAAACCCTACTCAAAAAAGAGATGAAGCCTAGAGAAGGACTGAAGAAGCCTCCAAACTAGAGAATGTCCCAGAAAATAGGAACAAAGAAGGAACATGTAGAACACCTCTGAAGCAAGAAGCTGCAAACACTGTCGAAAAGTAACTACTAGAACCTCCACTGTATTAGAACATGATCAAGTAGAGAAGGTTGTAAACAAAGCCTGAAGAGCTGATCAATTGAATATGGAAGAATGCCTCCAAATAGGAATGAAAGAAGAGTGTCCATATGGTAAATGATCCATCTCACCGAAATGCATAGGTAACCAGCCACTGCATCCGCCTAGTACATAGGAACAAATAATGAATACATAGATTACTCCATTGAACCAGGGAAGTATTAGAACCAATAGGATATACCCCCCATAATGCTAAGCAGGGAGAGGTATGACAGGTACATTGAAACAGATTGCCAAGAAACACTGCATGATGAAGAATGTATAAGCACAAATAAAGTATGTGTCGAGGATGATCAGTCCCTGACACACATGACGCTAATGTCGTGGAAGGGACACTCAATTGACAAAGGTAGATGACAAATAAAGAAAACATCAAACACTCCATGACACTTTATAATGTAGTGCAAGTACAATATAATCTCAAGCGTGCATCATATGGCACTTTATCTCAGTGCGTTTGCAAACAAGAAAAGATACAGAAATAGATTTATACAATGTTCAGAAAAGGAAATTATCCCAAGACCTGAAACATCCAAGATATCTACTAGAGTTCCATAAAGAAAAAAATTGAATACATAGATACAAGGAGCAGAAACTGGGTGTGAGACCCATAGAAGAAGAGAGCGGAAGAAACTTTCCAACGCCATGTGAAAGTTGAAAAAAGGAGTTTGGAGGAGCGAGATATAGTGACCGGAGTGCAAAATGGAACCCTAACTTTGACTTACAAAAAACCTTGCAAGATGGAAAAATCAGATAACCAAAATAAAAAATTAGATAGGTCTCAGAATGAGCTTTCCGTCGATATCTCGTTTGGCGAAAAAAGCCTCTGTTTGCTCAAGTTATGAGCAAAAACCACCAGTAGGTCAAAAACCAAATGATCCAGAAGAACCTCAGCCAAAATTGGTGGAGCCCGACTAAACTGGTGAAAAACCTCCGAAAAAGGACTACCTCCAGATTTCCCACCAAAATGGTAGAAAAAATATTTTTTTTTTAATGAAAAAAAATAATTAAAATAGCAATTGTTTTTTGGGAACAAAACAATTAAAAAATAACATTTATTTTTTGAAAAAAAACATAAAAAAAATAGTATATTTTTTAAAGAAAAAAACACAAAAAAAACATTTATATATTTTTTTATTTTTAAAAAAATATTTTAAAAAAACATGATTTTTTTTTATTAAAGAAAAAAACATTAAAAAAACTTTATAATTTTTATTTTAAAAAAATATTAAAAAAATAGGGCTGTCATTTTCCCTCTCCTCCATGCAACTGGATGACATGGAAACCTAGGTGACATGAAAATCGAGGCGGCACGAAAATCTGAAAGGAAACTAAGTGTGTGGAAAATAGTTTCCTATGCTAAACTCCCGAGAAGAGGATCGTGCAAATTAAGATTTAACCCTTATCAATTACTGAATGATAATACAATAACATGCATACATAGAAAAATGAGAATGACACAATGATTTACCCTAGGGAAAACCTTTCGGTAAAAAACCCCAGCACTCCAAAACCTGCACAATGTATTAATCAAAACTATT
>MU228351.1:1111689-1124565 GCA_018584345.1 Thuja plicata | reverse complement strand
CTTGAAGATAGTTTGAGAATGCTTGATCACGATTAGAAGACTTAGAGGAAAAGAGAGGAGAAGGCTCCCTTTTATATGAAACTAGGGCACAATCTTCTAAGGAGGCCGACATAGGATAATTAAATCCACATTAAAGCCTTTACCCCTAGGGGAGGACCTATATTAAATATAATTTAGGAATCGACGCTTTGAAACCTGAAACAGCCATCCCGGAAGCAGGAAATAACTTTTGCAAAGACCGACATCCAGAAACTGCAAGACCCTGAAGTTTGAAACCTAGATCAAGGTTGAGGTCGACCTTGACCTAGGTCAGGGTTGAGGTTGATCTTGACCTAGGTTAGGGTTGAGGTTGACATAGACCCAAAAGGTAGACCATGACCTTGAAGTCCAAAATCTCAAGTCTGCAGTCCAAAATGCAGAAATCAGACTGGAAAGAAGTGGAAAGAGGGACAGAATAGGGGGAAAGCCAAGTATAACTTAGGAACCCATTCTAGGTGCTTGATATGACCCCAAACCACTTACTCAGAAGGCTAAACAAGTCTACAATGGAAGTGCTTCCATTTTTTGACTATACACTTTATACCTATCGGTAGTGCCCCTTAACCAAGAATCATCACTCTTCCAAGTTGGGGCCCATTAATTTAGTGATTGTTAAACATTAACAAATCTTCTCATATAAATGGATAGGCTCATATAAATGTCTAAGGCTGATAGGAAAATTAGACATTTATGTTGTTTATGTCAGCCTAAAGTAATGTGACCATAGCTACAATAACATTAACAGGTTATTCGTGAATCCAATGAGGATATTTCATAGATGTTAAAAAGAGTTGAATTGGAGAAATTTGAGGCATATGGAAACAAGGTTAAATTCAGATGAGTTGCAACATGTTCATGCTCTAGGTATGGAAATTTGGGGAGAATTTCCCTGGTTCACTGAGAAGAATTCAATTGTATTATGGAAGAGTCAGTCCAAGGACAAAAATTTAATATTGGACAAACCCTATACAATTACAAAGGAGGTAATTGAGGTGATTACTAGTCTGTGTAGTGTTGGAAATATTCCAAGAAAGAGGAAAGTGAAGTATAATGAAGTGCATGATCTTACTAGAATCGATAAAGACCCTTGTACTCTACTAATTAATACCCTTGTTGACTTGGTTGGGAGGTGTGTTGCATATGGAATTACTTATAAAATATATTTCCGCAATCGTGAAGGTGTTATGTCTACTATCATTGTGTACTTAGCACACAAAATGGTTAAGGAAAATATGTAGTTTGATTTATGTAGTTTGTCATTAGAGAATTTACTTGAAAATATCAGTATGTCATTTGTTAAAGGTTATGGCTTTCAGTTTGGATATCTGGTTATGTATTTGGTATTTTAATTCTTGAGATTGCTACCAGGTAGAGAAAACATGGAATGGTTGCGTGACATCCATTGGAAAATAGATTTATAGGTACTTGGAGAATTTGGAAGATAATATAGATGCATGCAAATATTATTTATTATCTTTACAAATGAATTTGTGCTTTGGTGTGGTTGTGTCTAGTGTTGTAAATTTTGGTTATATTAAGGAGGGCTCCTCCCATGGTAAGAGAGAATTATAAATTATTCTTGGTGGTTCCCCTCTTGAAACTCAGAAAAGGAAAACTAGTGCAAAAGGAAAGGAAATTATCACTTTATCAGAACAAGAAGAATAATAAGAGAAGGAAGAAGAACATAAGGAAAAGGGTGATGTGTCTTCATCTAAATCAATCTCTATTAATTTAGATGTCATTCATATAATGTTGGAAGAAGGAGATTTGGACAGGATTGGTGAAATGTGGCGTGTTTTCTCTTCTGATAGAAAGAATAAAATTGAAGATGCATTAATGGATCATTTTCTTAGTAAAGGCATTATTGTTTCTATTGTTTCTAATGTGTTACCGATTGATATAATGAAAACTATTGACAAAATGTTGATACCAGAAAGTTTTTATGGTCGAAATTTCAAAGATGTAATTCAAAGAAAGTGTGCTAATGCTTAATAAAGGTTATCTAAATTTATTCATGAAACAAAAGAATACTTGAAGGATATATTTGATATGTTCAAATATTGTCTCTTGTGGTCTGTGGCTATTGACAATTTCAGGAGTAAGATTGAAAATATTGAATATGAATTGAATAATATTGGTAAGAACTGTGATTTATTCAAGGATAAAAAGGTTTTAAGATAATTAGAGTTGGTGAGTTGCAAGCTGAGTTGCTGCATTTTTAGAGACAAAGGGAAGATTTAGTGAAGACTTTCTGGTTAGTGAAGGATTTGTTTAAGGTCTGGTTAGAACATATTTCTAGAATTATTTTTGATGTAGAGGAATATGAACGTTGACACCGGTCTCATGATTGGTCATCATCATTTGATTCTTTGATTCTACATGACAGTTTGTGTGCTCAAATGATAACTGTTGTATGGATTGGAAGTAGAGTCTTCCAATTATTAAAAAAAGGTACATGAGATTTTTTTTTATAAAATGTGTTATTTTAATCATATCTAACTTGATGGTTTGGCCATTTTCTATTGTTGGCAAAAAGGGGGAGAAAATGAAGAAGAAAAACTAAACTAAAAATGGAACTACTTAACTCAGGGTGAGTTTTAGGTTTTTGGATGATTTCAATTATTATTATTTTCCTATTTTTGTTTTTTTGTCATCAATGCCAAAGGGGGAGATTATTGAGATATTATTGTTGGCATTGTTGTAATTGATGTCAAAACTTGTGTACCAATTGGATGTGCTTCAGATGAAGAACAAAATTGACCTATCTTATATAGTATTATATGGTAACATATATTGTGGATGATTATCTTTGGTTTGATAATGATCATATATCTTTGTGTACATCTATAGTGTTTAGTAGATGACAATTGTATTCATATTTATTTTTGGGTATCCTTGTTATCCAGTCATTCTTGTAGTTTATCAAAATTTTTGGTCTAACAATTGTATTCATTTTTTGGATCATTGCCTCTTGATGCTATTATTTGGTTGATGTTGAATTTTGTGGTGATCAAGACACGGTCTTGGTTGTATCATTCTCATTGACCCCAAAATATATTTATCTTTTGGTGCTTAAGCTATGTAACATGGTTATCTTATGTAAGACCTATTTTTGGGTCCTATGGTAGCGTGGTATGAATTTATCATATGTGTGACCTATCTTTTAGGTTAGGTGATAGCATATAGATCTTCATTGTATACCTCAAGATATTTTCTTTTATACTCAAGGTGACATGTTTTGCTAGGTCAAAATATATTTGTAAGTTTATCAGATATGTATATATAGAGTACATCTTTTAGATTTGAAATGAGATAGATTGAGGTGTGAATACCAAAGATGGTATGATGCAAGTATGACTATGTGGCAAAGTGTGGGAACTGAATAAGAAGTGTGAAGGTTAATACTAATGGAAGAGTACAGGTGGTGTCAAAAAGGTTTTGTAGAAGTGTGATGAAGACTAACTAAATATATTGGTTCGTGTCTTCTACTGACAGAGATAGTGTTATTCACTGAAACTGAATCCATGCATATACATATGAAATTTTGTTAGTTCAAGTTTTGTTTGTAAGATCACTTTTTGTACTGGATATGATAGTTGTTTTGTATTCAGGGTAGTTAGCCCAACTAACAATGGGCCGACAAGCAGTGAGCCTTACCTACAATGACCATTGTAAAAATCACCTTAACCAGTGTTTATATACATAAGAATTATTTTATTCATTGTTTTTTTCTGTCTTGGGTTTTCCACATAAATCTGGTGTTCATTATGCATTATGTATCTTGGATGTGATCGCGTTCATTGTTATTTTATTTATGAATTTAAATTAACATTGTTACTGATATAGTTAAAGTTTAAAATTATCTTGGGATAACTGATTGACCCCCTCTTAGTTATCCAAGGTTTTTCAATAATCCCTTCACTTGGTCAAATAATAGGAAAGGTGACCATCTTATCCAGGTTAAATTACATAGTTTTCTTGTTTGAACTAAGTGGGAAATTGATTGTAATGCTTCTCTTAAGTCCCTCCCAAGAACTATCTTGAACCATAACCCCATAATTTTAAAATATTTTGATAGACCTCTATGTGGTCCTCTCCCATTCTAGTATGAGATCATGTGGGTCTTACACCCAAATTTTAAAGAATGTATCCAACTGGTGCAGTCATGGATGGAGAATCCTCAATTAAAATGATCTAATTGTGCAACAAGAGTCACACAACAAAAATAACCATTCAAATAAAGACAAGGGGTAGAGAGAATGCAAGATCAAAGGTTCTCATTATCACAGATTCATGAAATTACATCAAATTGGCTAGCAACATGCATGCTTATATTCCAGTCATACAGTCCTGATTATAGATTGAATTCTAAATTATTCTTAATGCTAACCATCAATAGGTTATCTATATAAGATCTACTCAAATATAGATCAATTACATTATTTTATAGATGTCTATGACACAAACAAGTTGGCAATGATCGATCACATTCTCCAAGGTAGGAAAATATAATACCAAATATAGGTTAGGACCCAAATCTAGAAGAAATCCACCAGAAAGGAACAAAATGAAGTGCACACCAAAAGGGAGGTTTTCCACAATCCCATTAACATCAAATGATACTCCAAGAAGGTTTGCAATCAAAGGAAAAGGTTTGAGAGATCGAAAAACTCCATCAGGTTGTAAAACGTGAAGAATAAATAGGTCTAGGTCAAAATTGAAGAAATCTCCATCTCAAAGAAATAGATCAAGGTGAGAACCCTAAAGATGATCAAACAAAATATGAATAACATGCCACAAGGTACACAAGTGAAGATAAGCCAAACCGAAGGAACACCACAGAAAACATGAAGACTAGCAAATTAAAACATAAATGTTTTTGGTTGATGCAATATTTCCAAAGAACCCAAGATTCTCTTGCATCACCAACATTAGTGGAACACCCTTATTTAAGGGTTGGGCATGTAAAAAGTTTCTCAAAATTTGGATTTAATAAGAAAATGGGTTAAAGGCCATAATAAATCTACTTTTGGAGACATATTCACGCAAAAAAAAAGTTCTAAACTTGAAAGTATATAAATTTTGATGGCTTTTGGCAACTATCCCTAGTCCCTTCATGAAGAGGAAGAAGATTGGAGGAATAAGTGGAAAGATAATCTAAGAAGGAAGAGATCTATTGGAAGAAAAGATCAAGGGCACAATGGCTTAAAGAAGGGGATCAAAATTCTAGTTTTTTCCATAGATTAGTTAGTGGACATAAAAAGAGAAATACTATAAAGAGTTTGATAGATGATTGCAACTAGGAATTCATTGATGAGTCCTAGCTTGGAGAAATAGTTGTTTAGTATTTTAAAAAATATTATTGTGAGATTGCAAGTTTGAGATCACTCACTTTAGGGGATACGATCCTATGTTGCCTTCCAAATGCTCTTAGAGAGGACGATAATAATCAGATTTTGGCTCCTATTTTTGAAGAGTTAGTTAGGATTGTTGTCTTTTCTATGGGTGCATACAAACCTTCATAACCAAATGGATTTCTCCCTTCTTTCTTCTAGGAATTCTGGGACATTGTGAGCTACAATATTACAATGGCTCCCAAAGACTTTTTTAGTATAGGGAAGTTTCTCAAAAAATGAATAAAAATTTCATTGCTCTTGTTCCCAAAATACAAGATCTTAAAAATATGTCTGATTTCAGGCATGTTAGTCTTTGCAACACTATTTACAAGGTGTTCTCTAAGGTGTTGGTGAACTGGATTAAACATTTTTTGGACAATTTCATCAATTATAATAAAAAAGGCTTTGTCCCTAGTAGAAAAATTCTAGATGTAGCGGTGTCCACACATGAGATAATCTACTCAATGGAGAAGTGCCATATGCTAGGTATGGTTCTCAAAATTGACATCTTAAAGGCATATGATAGGTTTAGATAGGATTTCATTTTTAGAGTTCTTGCAAGACTAGGCTTTAATGATAAACTCATTAACCTCATAAGAGAATGTGTACAATATGTCTAATTTTCAATCTTAGTGAATGGAGTCCCGAGGGTTTTCCTTAAAGGTGATAGGAGGATTATACAAGGTGACCCTTTATCACCTTATCTATTTATTATTCTTGTTGATGTCCTGGGTAGGAAATTTATAAATATGATCAGATTTAGGAAGTTACATGTGGTTAAAGTTGCCACTACTACGCCTCCCTCTATTATGCAGTAGTTGTTGATGATAATATTCTATTTGGGAAAGCCTCTTTCCATTTCTGACCTCTCTATGAAATACTTATGCAAGCCTATTTAGGAAGTTGTGTTCTACTAGATCTAGGAACTTTAATGCTAGTTTTGGTCACTGTGTTATGATTCAAGTTACATTCGATGCATCACCTAATAGGATAATTTTCTTTTCGGTCATTTCCCTTCAGTTCTCCTTCTATCCCTTTTCCTTCCAAGTTTACTTCTCATGTTAAAAGAGAAAATAAGGTGATTATCCAAGAGGAACCGACCTAGAATCTGGAGGCTATGTGAATTTCTCTGGAATGGAAGAACTTTCTGCTGGACTATGCTAGAGTTTTAGGCCAACATATCAATTATGAGAAAAGTAGCATATATTATTTTAACAAAAAGGAAGACATTTAGAATAAAATAAAAAATATTTTAGGCTATAAATGTGGTGCTTTGCTAGGCACTTAACCTGGTCTCCCATTCACTGTCAAGGATGTCACTCCTACCTTTTGGAACACTATACTAAAAAGAATGCAAAAGAAAATAGGTAGATAGAAAGGCAAGTTGTTATGGAGTGCTAGAAAATTGCAACTCCTTGCTGTCTCACTACAGGGTGTTCCTATTTACTTTCTTTCCCTTTTAAATTTTTTTGGAAACATGGTAGAGAAACTTAGAAGAATTCAGAGAACATTTCTTTAGATGGGAGTGGAATAAAATAAGAGATTGAATTTGGTTAACTGGGATATTATGTGTAAACCAAAATACCAAGGTGGGATAGGAATAAGGAGCTTGTCATTTCTCAATAAAGCCCTAATTGCCAAAATGGGATTGAAATGGGTCCTTGAAAAGGTGGATTGGGGCAACTATATGAGGGCCAAATACCTAAACTTTGATAATTTTTAGAGAATCCTTTCCTCAAATGCCTACCCCTTAGGGATAAAAATATTGAACAATGTACTCAAATGTTGAAGTATCATAAAGGATGGCCTGAAATGGCATATTAGTAATGGGAGGAAAATAAGATTCTAGAAGGATATTTGGGTGGGAAGCAAGGCCCTGGTAGATAACTTATACTATAGGAATTTGATGGAGACCTCAAATAGAATTTTGGTTCACAAGTTATTGACTATACAACAACATTACTAAGATGTAAATATCTAACACAATATTTCCACAACAGACCTAACTTGATCCAGAAATCTATTGAAATTCAAAGAATTGTATGCATGCTGATGCTCCCTCTATTCCACAGGGAAGATAAGTTTTTTGGGTGAAGGACTAGAAGGGTGAGTTCTTGTTGAATAGGTTGAATAATCGAGGGGGGGGGGAGTGAATTAGTTATTCACAAGAAATTTCTTAAACTTTACTAAATTGATAAATAATGAACCAATTAGAAACTTATAACAAATATAAACATGAAAGAACAAAAACCATCAACACAATGAACACTTTAATTTACATGGAAACTGAAATTGAAAAAAACCATGGAGAAGGTAATTATCATGAAATGAACACCAGTTAAGGTGATACTGGTTAAGGTGATATTTAAAAGGTCTCATTGTCAGTTTTCTCACTGCTATTTATCTCACTTCCAGTTGGGTTGACTACCCAGAAAAGAAAGGCTAATTGTCAATACAATTATGCTCACTGCCAATGCAAAATGATTTACTGATAAAATGTGAACTGATAGAGTTGCATCTACCTATGAATGAAATAGTTCCAATTGATAGCATAATACTTATCGATAACAACATATCCAGTACATATCTTATGCCAACATATATGAAACCTCTATAACACAGTATGTAGAACCTTCTTTGATATCATAAAACACTTCACTCAACTTGGTTTTTCTTACATACCGCTAGTAGATATACATTGAAATAGACTCATAATATATCACCTTCAGATCTCTATTTCACATACATACATACATTCTCTTTCTTTCACTTACATGCTCTCATACCTCATATACAAAATGATTTCTTCATTTATATATATATACATCCTATAAGATAATTACATATGTCAGGTTTATTAAAAAATATATTATAATTATATTTAACATGCTACCATTGAACCTAAATATAGGTCATATATAAGAAATCTTCATACCACACTACCACAAGATCTAAAGATGGATAACCCTTAATATATGCACATTACATAGTACAATTACTGAAGATAGGTAAATCCTTGAGTTGATGGAACACCACAAATAGGACCATGCCTTGATGAACAAAACTTTTGAACCAATCGATAGATGAAACTAGGTAAAACTAGATGAAACCTGTCCAGAACAAGACACAATCACTATACCAAAAACTTCTGATGAACTATAAAAATTTCCAAGTGGCAAGAACACCTATAAGAACTCTGTAAGAAAAATAGTCAATGGATATGTTAGAATGTGAAGTTGATCCTATCCAATGGTGTTGTCATTAATGGTTGTCATTGATGTCAATATATTCATTCTTTCAGCTTCTAATATATAAGTTACTATGTTTGCGACATGGTAATGTATCAATTGATGTGTACTGATAGTTTGGCATATCTGTTGGTGTGCTTAGCATGTTCAATGATAGCTTGTGTTTCTTGGGATTTTCATTGTGGTAGATTATATGTTTTTGGTTTGATCCTATCTAGATTTGTTTCAGTCCCAACCATGGTATTGTAATGTGCTACTTGTATGAGCTGGAACTGAGTACCTTGGAGAAGGTGTTGTGTATTTTCCTAAAGTGTGGCATGTTGTATCCATTAAGGTGGTCCTCATTTCATTCCTTCTCACTGTTGGAATATTTTGGTGTGACCTATTTCAAACTCATATGGCTGACCTGGTGAATCTCATGGTGTTGTATAAGTAAGGCATGAACATAAGAAATTAGTAATATATACAAATGTATGCATGTGTGGCTTATGTGGATTATATGTGAAGTGGCTACAAATCTATGTGAAGGAGATGTGTGTTCATGCATAGTAGTCTGTAGATCTTAGAGGTGGATTATATATCTTTACATATCTTTTGGCAGTGAGCTCTTGTGTATCAGTAGTGAGCCCTTTGTGTATCGACAATGAGTCTCTTTATATCAACAACAGACCGATTGAAAATGAGCCTTCTTGTAGTGAGCCTTTGCATCAAATAAACTTTCAGTGTCACCTTAATAGGTGTTTTTATATTTCATGAGAATTAACTTCTTTCTAGTTTTTCCAATCTTGGGTTTTCCACATAAACTCTGGTGTTCTCTATTTCAGTGTTCCTATGTATTTCATGCTTATATTTACTATGGATGTTTAATGTGCTAAACCGACAAATCTTAAGTTGTTATTGGAACTATTTAAGTGTTAACCAATAGAGAGAAAGTTTTTAATAGTTGTGTGGGAATAACTAATTCACCCCCCTCTCAATTATTTGACTAGTTCAACAATTGGTATCAGAGCTTGGTTCCTCGGTGAAGAGATTAACAACTTGAGGTAAATCCTATGGTGCAAAAATTGACTATTCCTATGTTTGATGGATCATACTACAATTCGTGGAAAGGTTATATGAAATGATACTTGGTATCATTTGGTTGTAAGACATGGAAGTGTGTAGAGTCAAAGTATGTTCCTCCTCAGAATGGACCAACTACTCTGGATGAGATTGAGGAATATGTGGAAAATGAAAAAGTGAGGTATGCTATTACTAGTTCTTTATCAAAGATTGAATTGGATACAGTAATTTCATTAAAGACAACTTATGAATTTTGGTAAAATTTGAAGGAAATGATAGAGTTATGTTATCTAAGAAGTTAACAACTAAGAGACATTATGAGAAATTGAGAATGGAAGATGGTGAGGATATTAAAAGCTATTTTCAAAGAGTTGAGAATGCAGTTAATGAACTCAAGAAACAAGGAGGCGCTATTATTGGTGAGGAATTCATGGAAAAGATTTTGATGAATTACCCAATAATTACAATGACAAAATCTGGGAAATTGAAGAGGTGTATGACACAAAGAAGTTTACCAAAGAACAGTTATTTGGTATCCTGACCACATTTGAGCTAAGAAAGTTTGGAAGAGACAAGAACATATCAGAGACAACATTTAAAGTGACAAAATCAAAATATGATCTTGATGGCGATGATGAAGAAGAGTTTGAGGCTAACTTTGCAAGAAGATTAAAGAAAGGTATCAACAAGTACAAAGGTATGTTACCACTAAAATTCTTTAGGTGTGGTAAGATTGGTCATTTGTCTACTAGATGTCCTAACAAAGGTCATAGACAAAAGTTTAAAAACTACAAACACCAGAAAACATCATTTGCAAGGGTTGTCAAGAAGGGAAGCAGAGAAGAGAATAATTCAAGGAAAAAAGATCATTCATCTATCGGTGTGTTAGAGATTGTGCACACTAATATCTGTGGTCTGACCAGAACAAGGAGTTTCCAAGGTGAAAGGAATTTTATATTATTTATTGATGATTATTCAAGAATGACATGGGCTTCATTTGTTAGAGATAAATCTAAGGCATTTGAGAAGTTTAAGATATTTAAAGCTAGAGTTGAGATTCAATTTGGTAGAAAAATTAAGTGTTGGAGATTTGATAAAGGTGGAGAATTTACATCTGATGAATTTGAACTTTATTGTGAGAAGCATGACATTAAGAGACAATTTTCAGTAGCAAGAACACTGTAGCAGAGTGGTGTTGTGGAAAGGATGAATCAGACAATTCATGAAGTAGCTAGAACTATGTTGAGAGACAAATATCTACCATAAATCTATTAGAGAGAAGTAGTATGTACTATTGTATATACACTCAATATATTTCTGTATATGAAAAAGTATGGCAAGAATTCATATGAATTATTGCATGGAAGAGTATCGATAGTTAAGTATTTCAAAATCTTTGGCAAAAAATGCTACATCTAGAAAGATGAAGACAATCTTGGGAAGTTTGACAGTAGAGTTTATGAAGGAATATTTTTGGGTTATTCTAATAAAATCAAGATGTATTGGTGCTATAATAAAAGACTAAAAAAAATTGTGGAAAACGCGAATGTGAAGGTTGATGAAAATTTTAAAAGGGTTCCTAAAATACTCATTGATTATGAATATGATGCAGAAGAATAGAGAAAAGAAGACAAGAAAGAGGAAGATGTTTTTTAGTCGTCACTAACATTCATTATTAAGAAAGCAAGGTATGTACAAAAGAATCATTCAGAAAATTAGATTATTAGAGATAAGAACAGAGGAGTTGTTACCAAAAGTAAAGAAACACAAGATCATGTTTTTTTGTGTTTACTTAATGAAGTTAGACCTAAGTATGTAGCAGAGATTTGTAATGATCAAAATCTCATTAATGCTATGAAGGAAGAACTTAATAAAATAGAAAAGAATCAGGCCTAGGAACTTGTTCCCATACTGAAAGATAAATATTTGATAGGTAAAAAATGGGTATACTAGAACAAGCTAGATGAGAATGGAAAATTTGTAAGAAACAAGGGGAGATTGGTTTGTAAAGGTTACTCACAGATTGAAGGAAATTATTTTGAGGAGACTTATGCTCCTGCTACTTGGATGTAATCTATTAGGATTTTTTTTCATTTGCAACATTCAGGAGATTCAAAGTTTATCAGATGGATGTCAAGTCTGCATTCCTAAATGGAGAACAGAAGGAAGAAGTATACATTGAACAATCAGAAGGTTTCAGATCAGAAAAGGATCCTGATGTTTTTTGTAGGTTAAAGATGGAATTATATGGATCAAAGTAGGCACCTAGAGCCTAGTATGGTAAATTATACAAATATTTGATCAGTCAAGGATCCAAGAAAGGATGGGTCGACAACAATCTATACTTCAAGGTAAATTAAAAAAAGATTCTGATTGTTGTTGTGTATGTTGATGACATCATCTTTAGCGAAAAAGATGACTTGTGCAACAAGTTTGGAGAAGAAATGAAAAAGGAATTTGAAATGTCAATGACATCAGAATTAAACTTCTTTCTTGGATTGCAAGTAGTATTTTTATTTCTTAGTCAAAGTATGTGAAGGAGCTACTGAAGAAGTTTGGTTTAGAAAATTCAAAGCCTGTCTGCACTCCTATTATTATTGGCAGTAAGTTGACTAAGGAAGATGACTCACTAAAAGCAAATGCAAGTTTGTACAGATCAATGATTAGAGGTTTGTTGTACCTGACTCCTAGAGTAATAAGTTAATTCACCTATTAATTAAATCATGTTGATTTAATTATTAAGTCACTTATTATCTCTAGTTTACGTAAGCTAAATTAGGCAGATAATAATTAATTATTTTATTAATTATTATCATGCAACCTATTGGTTGTTTTTCCATTTTTGTAGTTTGACCAGAAAATATTTAAAATCCCTAGTCGTTTTGTAAGAAATAACAATGGAAGATCAAAGGAACATAAACAATCCAAGAGAGTTAGAAAATGGAGAAAAGTTACCATGAAGACTAGATCTAAGAGCATTCATCAAAACGATCCAAAGACAAGAGAGACAAGATGTTTTATAAGGGGAAAAACAAAGAAAAACCCCTTTGTGATATTATGAATGAGGCCATAGCCTAAAGAGAAAATAGAGAGAGAGAGAGTGCAAGATGCACATTACAATAACTTCTTAA
>MU228351.1:1085513-1110055 GCA_018584345.1 Thuja plicata | reverse complement strand
AGATAAAAGAAGAGCAACATTAATGTTATGGATATCATTTAGAAACTCCATTGATGGTGAACATGAGAACTGAATAGACCATAGACAGTGGAACATAATTATCTGTCTGAAAAGAGATATTACAAAATAAATTAGAAAATGAGAAAAGCAGATAATAAACAGATAACATTAGATAGAATTACAAGGTGAAGTTCAGTTTAACTAAAAGGTAAATGATAGAATTAAGTGAGGAGCTTAATATATTAGAAAATTAAAGTCTTGTTAAACTAACTTTATTAAAGGCAAAATCGTTACAAAATATTATTAGTATTTGAGTAAAAGGGTAAAAAAATATAAAAACTTTATATTTTTTAAAAAATAAATAAAAAAATTGAAGTCAAATATTATATAAAAGGAATTAAAAAAACTTTAATACTAATGTAAGAAGTAATTTTATATTGAAACTTTAAATATAATAGAAGACATAATGTATATTGAACTTTAAATTTATGAATAATCTTAAGTTAATTTAATAAGAAACTTTTAAATATAATGTTATTAACGTTATGTATTTAACTTTAATATGAAGCTTAAAATTTGTAAGTTTAATATACACTGACTGCAAACATCAACATTCATGAAATCCATGCTTGAGAGTTGAAATTCCTGTCCAATATTGTAATTTTTCCTTGCAAATGATGATTTTAGCCACGAACCTAGCAAAAAATGCAAAAAAACCTAAGTCCTAGGTCATCCTTTGTTTGAAAATGGTTAAAACCCTAGTTCTTACAATCATATTTCTATTTTGAAGTTACTTTATCATAACTTAAAATCCTTGATATATCATGTGCCTTTTTAAAGTTAGTCGCTAGGTCTCTTAAAGCTCAGAGAATATTCTATTTTGTTATGAGACTTAGTGAAAATGCCTTGTCACATTATCTCCCAAGGAAAAGGATATATCTCAAATGAAAGGGAGATTTAGCATGGACCATCCATCTCCTATTTCATCCAACAGTGGTCGAGAAGTCTCTTAGTAAAATCCATAGTTAGAAAATCTTTCAGTGATATTGAGTTCCTTTGGTCGCGAAGTCTTCTAAGTAAACCAGAGTTAAATGCTGATTTCAATATTAATGTTAGTCACTGGGTCGCAGAAGAAAGTAAGGGTTAAGTGAAAAATCATGAGACTTGGTGACAACCATCAGATTAAAAGAAGATCCAACAGTTGGTGCTAAGTTGCTGAGAAAGTTTGAAAAGTCAAAGATGATTCAGCGATTAAGAGACAAAAGGATAACATTGAGACACGTGTCAAATATGCAATGGTCGGGTAGTCTCTGAGAAAATTTAAAGTAAAGAATTCATCTGGAGACTTAGAGATGATAGTCACATAGTCTCATAAAAAAATAGGGGTTGCCTTGAAGATCTGGAGACTTAGCACAGACCGTCAGATGCAGATAAAAGAAGATCTATGGTAGTTAGGTAATCTCCAGATAAATGTGATAAGTATAAAAATAATCAACGATTATGAGATAAAGCCTTAGTCGCATGATATCGAAGTAAATCATGATTTAAAAGGTTTTCTCAGTGACAAGGAGATTACACAGTCACCAAGTCTCTAAAGGAAACCAAGGTTACAGATGAGTTATTAGAAGCCTCATTCACAAAGTCTCATGAAGAATATGAGTTAAGTGATTTCATTTGGCAACAAAGAGATAACCGTTGATCAAGAATTTGATCGTGTGGCATTCACCAAGTCTCAGTAAGAAACCATAGTTAAAGGTAAATCTCAGTGATAAGGAGACAATACAGTTGTGAGGTCGCTAATAAGAGAACCAGAGTTTGAACAAAGACTTTTCTTCAGCGCCAAGATGTACAATTTCTAGCTAGTGAAAATTAAGAGATTTATGACAAGTGTGTTAAGAAGTAGCTAAGCTGTAATCAATATAGCCAATTAGATTGAATTTGGATTCTTTTCAAATATAATAAGGGTTTTTTTATGAAAACGAACTCATTCAAATTTTATCTCCTGTCACTTTCAGAGGCTACGGCTATAAATGAAATTGATTTCACAGCACGAAGAATTGAAGGCAGCAGTGATTGAATTGCAATTATGTGATTTGTGCATTGATGATTCTAATATAAATAGAGGTTACCACTAATCATTGCATTTTACCAAGAGTTTTATTGTTTTCAAAGTGAAACTTGCTAAGTAATCAGTGTGTGCTAAAAACAAAGCTTCTTGGATTTACAGAGTGAAGCAAGCAGGTTTTCAGTCCATAATCTAAGGAATTTGAGTGGTAATTAGTGCTCTAGAGGAAATTGAGTAACTTATAGTTGGAAGTGAGTGTTCCTGGGGATAGATTTGTTTCAATATTGGTAAGGATAAGGTGTGATCAGAATATAAGATAATATAGGTCAAGTGATGAGCGTTGCTTCTACCAGTGGGAAAAGTGGTGATGCAGAGGAAGATATGAAAGAGAAGAGGAATTACTTAGAAGAATTCATCACTCTGTTTCCTAGATCCAGTCAGAATAGAAAGGTAAATGCCAACAATCTCATTGATGATTTTTCATACATTAGGGATGCTAAAACTCCAGGTTCTTATGGTTATTCACTTTTCAATTACTTTTACAAAAATAGTGATGAAGCTGTTCCAATTTCAAACCCATGGACTTGTGGATTAGCAAAGTTACTAGTCCCTGATATATTTGTAGATGTTGATTTCATTCTAGAGATGGCAAATAGGTATGATTTCCTTACTAAGACCATAAAAAGTGATGATGGGAATGCCCTCGTAACCCTAGATAGGAATTAATTCATGAAGGCATTTAATGTGTATTATCCAATGTCCACAAAGATAAATTTTAAAGGTTTAGAGGCCAGATATATAAGAGAGTCTGGTATTGCCTCAAAATTGATTTAGGAATACCATGTGCCTAGAAAGATGAGTAATTACATAGCACCTATCCCAGGAAATGCTCCCTAATACTACAAGGACCTCAAATTTTACATGAAGTACATTTCCTATGCATTATGCAAAGTTTTGGGAGTGGATGGAGGGCCTGAGAGAATAAGTGCATATATTCTTATGATTGTATTAGATATGCAGATCCCTCATATCAGCACAAGCTATGACTATATTTAGTATATAATTGACAAAATACATTAAGGGTTTGTTGATATTCAAAACAAGGAGAAAAACCCTAAATTAATGCATTATTCTATATTAATGCATTTAATCATGTATTACAATTTTCCTCTTATGGATTGCCAGAATCTCAGGCCACAAAGGTTTTATCAAAATTAGGCCAACCCCATACAATTCTGGTTAAGAGTGTGGAACTACACCTCCAAAGAGAAAGAATTCTGTGCTTTTCAGAATTGGATAGTATATCCAATCCTCAAATGTTTAGGTGTAGACAAGAATAGGCTGCTAGTAAGGGTATTACAATTCCCGAGGCCATGCCAATATGTTGATAAATGGCCAGGAGACCACAACTAGGGGGATTTTTACTATGAGAAGAATTATACTTCAATAGGGGTTTATGGTTGTACCCACCCATCCCATGTTCTACCATTCCATGTGCCACCTAGAATTTCAGTAATGGAGTTTATTCGACAGTTGATCTTAATAGACAAGGAGCACTTGGATCCTCATAGAAAGAGTACATTTACCGCTAGACAGTTCAGAATCTACAACTTCACAATTGGCAAGAGGGAAGTGGATCCAGTTAATAATTGGATGAGCCATTATAGGTTGAATGTAGCCCTATGTAGATACATTGACAAAAAAGGTTTTATAATGAGTGCCAAGAAGCTCTTAACACCTACTATTCCTTTTACAAAAGAACATGAGCAATGTATGGAGGAAGACCTCATTAGAAATATACTGGAGGATGAAGAAGTCAATCAAAGGGATGATAAGTTTAATGAATTAATGGATTTGGAGAGACAAATAAAGAGGAAATGAATCTCTTTTGGGGGTTTCTTCCCAGATTTACCATATCTAAAAAGACTTGATGCCATGATTGAGTCTTACAATTTATTATGTAATCAACTTGAGGATGCACTTGAAGTGAATGATAAAGGCCATAAAGGGAATTCTTCACCAGAGTATGATGATGATAGTGATGAAGACTATTCAATTCCTAGCTCCCCTCCAATGGATCAGCCATTTATTGAAGAATAGGCAGCAGAAGGAGAAAATATAATTGACCTGATAGAGGTACCTGAGACCGAAGTTTCTTTAATGAGCCCCCATTAAAGAACAAAGAGTAGAAACAGGGGAGCCATCTCATGACAAGAAGAAAGAAAAGAAAAATGATAGAATTGGTGCTCTTATCATTGGTGATAGAACCTATGATCATCAGCTTAGGAAGAAGATAAAACAAGGAAAAAAGCTGCAAAAAGATGATGAAGAGGAAATTGAATTGCCTCTTCTAACATGCACAGATGAGAGATTGTTGCATGAAGAGAAATTATTAAATGATGATAACTTTATTAAAGCTAAAGAGTTTAAATAATTTCTTATTTGGAACAAGCATAAGTAGGTAGGGGCATAGCTACAGTTAGTAAGAGGAGATCCAGTGACAAGTGAGGCCTTGAAGGCATTACAAGATTACGATCCCAATACAGAACACATCACACCAGAAGAAGCTAGGCAGTTAGTAAAGTCCAGTGGAATGTTGTTGGTAGAAGATGGGACTTAGCCTCAGCCTTCATAATTGACCAGATAAGGAAGCAACTTGATTTCAAGCTATCATTAGAAATACAGGTTAGAGAAATGATAAGAGGATTTGGATATAATCCAAAATCCCAGGCCCTAGCAATGTGGAGCTTAGCTCCAAAGTATCAGAATCCAACCTTGCTAAACATACAAGAGAAAAAGGAAGGGGAAAAGATAATTTGGTCTCTCTAGAAGAAAAGAGACTTGGAAATTTATCAAGTTCTCACCCATTTTGCACAATTGAATAAGGCTAAGGCTGCCCAGATGTCCGAGAGATTCAAAAAATTGGCTAGTAAAACTAGTGATATAGTTAAGGACATGGAGTTGTGTATGATAAAAATCAAGGCACAAGAGAAGCTAATAGAAGATATAACAAAAAAGTGCTAGAGATGCCTAAAGTTGCCCCTGTAGAACACAAAGAAGGAGTAGATGCTGAAGTTCAAATAGATGAAAAAGAGTATGCTACAACAAAAATAGGGTAGATGACTAGTGAGTGTAACAATTTTGTTTTAGGAGCATTGAATGCAATTTTGCAGCATAGGATGAATGTGATAAGAGATAAAATAGATATAGTATATGGATCCTATGGTAAATTTCCAGGCCTACAAGTGGAAGTAAACAATTTTGTTTCAATTTTGAACCCTTACTATGCTACATGGTCAAGAAGAACAAGATTATTTGAGAGGTTGGCATCTTTGCTACCACATAGACCAGATCTTCCAGAGATAGTAACCCAGGTTGGGGTGGAGATAGAATAGATAGGGGAAACCTTGTCCTTTTTCAAAGGCAAGGCAAATCAGATTGAGGCAAGATTAAACATGTTTGGGCGTGATTACAATAGATTTGTGTCTTCAATAAGATCAGAAGATAGTCAAATCAAGCCACTAGGGGTATGGGGCTCAAAATTTGACACTGTGCTACCTAATAAAGAGGTGTATGTTTTTGACAAGGGGGAATTAGATATGGAAAGATACAATAAGGTTTTATATGAAGCATTTAAGGTAGAAATTTTTTTTAACAAGCTCATTAAAGGATGTCAAAAGCATTACAGATGCAAGGTGGGAGAGGTAGAAGACCCAATTGGAGAACATTCAGAGATTTGAATGGCCCAAGGAATAAGATGTCATAGCATGGGATGTTTTAACAAAGCCCAAGAAGAAAAATCCAATCACTGTTGACCTGGATGTTATGGATGAAGAATAGGAGGACACATGGCACCTGCTCTTTGAGCACAGGGAGGTTAGCTATCTTGAAGACTAGTGTAAATTAGCCTGTAAAGGTGGGAACTAGGTCTCTCTAAAAATATTAGAAGCTATCCTAAACACATACAGAAAAATGTGCCAAAGATCACAAGAAGAAAAAGACAAAATCATATTTCATTCTTCATTTTTGTCCATCCACCGCTTGGTTCCTTCCTGTCTTTTGTCTTTTCTATATTTTAGGATTAGGTCTAAAAACCACCCAAAGCTTGTTGCATCCTTACTTCTTAAGGATTACAAGATGGTTTTAGCCTATAAATAGAGCTTTTTGTAACATTTTGAAAGAGAATTGAATCTAATTACAAGGCAGAATACTACAATTTTGTCTGAGCCTCTGTACTTTTTGTCAATTGAATGTATTTTGAAGTAGTTAGACATTAATAAAATACATTACAATCTCTATTTTATATCTTGTGTTGTCTCTTTTATCTTTGATCAAGATTTTACGTTTTTATTTGTAAGGCATTTAAATACATCAACTGCAAGGTAGTTGTGCAATCATTTGTGAGGTCCTTCAAGGAAGGAATAATACTTTCAGGCGATCCTAGGAAGCTGAATACTGATATTAAGATTTGATAGCAAGGATATATGAGTGAGTGGATAGTTTGTAAGGCATTATATATAGGTTGCATCTATTTTCATTAGTCACCTAATTGTGGATTTACATTCAAGATTGACTCTGTAGCCCATAGGATCAGGCATTGGTTAATAGTTTTGAAAGTAATTGTTCAATCATCCAATATTTAAGATCAATCAATCAATTACATTACATTCATAAGAAAACATACATTCATAAGTAATTGTATTCACAGAGTATACAATTCAGTTTGTTGATTATTTTAAGAGAGAATCAAATAGGTTGCCTCCCCTAAGTTCAGAGAACTATAAAAGGAAGAAGGATGAGAATCCTTATTGCATTAATATTTGCTATTGTCAAGATAATAGTTTGGCTTATTAAGCTCTGTATCAGATTATTTATAGTCATTTGCATAGTTATCTACTTATTGATACAGTAAAAGGCATTCAAAAAAATAGTAAGAAGATTCAAGTAGTGTCATTTGAGGGCACTCATACAGATTACATTCTTCTCTACCTGATCATGTTTTATTACCATGGAGATTCCAGTAATTATTCCTTGACAGTTTTTGTAGCTTCATGCTTCAGTGGTGTTCTTCATGTTCATCCTTTGTTCCTATTTTTTGGGACATTCTCTAGTTTGGAGGCTTCTTCAGTCCTTCACTAGGCTTCATCTCTTTTCAGAAAGGGGTTTTTTCCACTGGGTTTTCTCCTTTTCTCCTCTTTACAGAGCTTTTTTGTACTTGGGTACATGATCAAGCCATGTTGTCAAGACCCATTTTCCTACTTTCAGTAGTTGTTACTAGGTTTTTAGCTTCTCCCTAAGTTTATCTTTAGGGGGGGGTGTTATAGTAATAAGTTAATTCACTTATTAATTATATCACTTTGATTTAATTATTAAGTCACTTATTATCTCTATTTTACTTAAGCTAAATTAGGCAGATAATAATTAATTCTTTTATTAATTATTATCATGCAACCTAGGTTTCTCCCCTTTAGGGTTTTGATCACCTTTATAAGGTTTTATCTTTTTGTAATTATTAACTCACTCGATGAATTAACTAAGATTATTCAATAATCAGAGGATGTTATTATATTGAGGGTTTTATTTCCATTGTTTGGACAATATGTCTCCTCTTTCATGGATCTATTCTTTTTGGCCTCCATAGCTTTTGCTTCTCTCTTTCTATGAAAAGTTTGCATGCAGGTGATTCTTGGGTGATTTTTCACTGACAACATATACAGATGCAGGTTGTGCAGGTTGTTTGGACAACATGAGAAGTACCAGTGGTGGAGCTTACTTTATGGGCTCCCAGTTAGTTTCTTAGTGAAGCAAGAAGCAAGATTATGTAACATTATCTACTCTTGAATCAGAGTATATTACAATATCCTCATGTTGCACTCAAGTATTATGGATGAAATAAACTTTTCCGAATATAGGATTTAGTTTTGATGAACCAATTCGTATCATATGTGATAATACCAGTACAATAATGGTGCATTCAAGGATGGAGGATCCAATGAAGGATTATCCAAACTTGCAAGAAATAACCATAACAATGGAAACAACTAAATACAAAGAAATATAATCAACATTCACTTTATATATTATCTCAGATATCAATTACACTCAACATTCTAGGATGTAAGGCCTTCCCGGTTATGACCAAATACATAGATAGAACTCAAGATCCACTACATATCTTCTGCAAGACATACAACTCTTGATTCAGATTCTCAGATCGAACACTTTGATCCGCTCCCTCAAATCTGATTCCCTAGACTAAGAAAAAAATATAACTTAAATACAAAGGCAACCAATTAGGTCAGCCTACAAAAACAAACATTAGAGAAACTCCCAACATAGATTTAGGTCCGCACAATCCCAAATAAGAGATCTACAATTAATGCCACAATCAAAATTCAATGCATAAGTCAACCACCAAATCCAACTCCAAAATAAACAACTCGGGAAAAGGATGACCGAGAAACAAAGTGACTCAAGAAAATAACACCCTAAGCAACAAGAAACAAAACCCAAGCAACAGAAAATGAACTTGAAACAAGCATGCCCGAGCAACAAAAACCCGAGCAACAAAGACCAACTTAGAACAGGCAAGCCCGAGCAACAGAAACCTGAGAAACAAAGACCAGATTGGAACATGCATGCCCAAGTGACAGTTTTTGAGCAACAGAGAAACATAGTACCTCATCGAGCATAATCCAAATAAGATAAAGAACAAAAGAAAACATATTTTTGGTTGAGCAGGATTGCCAAGGATCCTAGGATGCTCCTGCATCACACACCCTAGGTAAAGAAGATACTCCCATAAAGGAAATCATTCACATCTTAAGGGAAATAAAACAAGTATTCCATACTTGTTCTTAACCCATATATCCTCTTTTCCTTCATTCCATGCTATCTTGATTCTGTCCATTGTCCCATTGGACAAATTCATCAGTCCTGCACTTTTCTCATATCTTCTTTTTGCAACTGATAGTAGCTGACACTGATCATCCTTGGTACTTTTGATATTACAAGTGTTTTGATGAACCATCTTCTCATCTAACTGACTAATCAACTTAGTATCATCTGCATCTCTCTGTGTCACTAATGCCAATAATTTCTGCACTATCTCAGCCAAAAATATCATTTGTTTCTTAATTTATGCAAAATCCTCAGAGGGTTCATCAATTATCTTTTTCTCATGTTTTCCATTGTCATTCAGACAACATCTGATAACTCCACATCCCTTAGTTTCTTCTTCCTGCAAAGGTAGTAGTTTATGCTTGGATTCACCCTACCTCACAACATAGGTATTTGCATGACCATCAAACATAACATGTCTATCATATTGCCAAGGTCTACCAAGCAACAAGTGACAAGCATCTATAGGTAACACATCACATAATATCTCATCATAATAAGATACAATCTTAAAATTAACAAGGCATTACTCCTGAACCCTAACCTTAGACAAATCTTGTATCCAACTAATTTCATAAGGATTAGGATGTTTTGTACTTCCCAAATTTAACTTACTAACCATCTCTTCTCAAAAACAAAGTTCTCAAAACTGTCACCATCAATTATGACATTACATACCTTATCCTTGCATTTACATCTAGTTCTGAACAGATTCCTTCTCTGCACTGGTTCATTAATACATGCAACCAACCTTCTAGTGACCATAACTTAACCTTATTTTACAACATTCATAGGATTCTCCTCGGTTGTAAGGGTGAACTTATTTTGAGGACATGATCAGGCCCTATTTACCTTCTCACCACACTAAAAAAAAGTACCACTAAATTCACTTCTTCCTCTTCTTCCATACCCACGATTGTAATCCTTAGTGGTTTTACTACTGCTAGATCCTACCTCAGTCTGCTTAGGATTTTCCACCACCTTACTCTCAGTAGTTGTGTCATCAGTCTTACCACCTCAATTTCTTTTATTTTGTCTGCTTTCAAACTTCTTGTTCAACTTCTCCTCAATCTTCAATGCCATCTGATAAGCATCTCCTATTGTTGTCATTTGAACAGTAAGTAACTCTTCCTAAATACTATGGCTCAAGACATAGATATACCTAGTAGATTTCTCCTTGTTAGCTTCTAAATGTCCAGTCCTAATCAAAATCCTATAAAAATCCTTGGTATACTCTTGCACCAATTTGTTTGTCTACCTCAAACCTTGCATCTTTTTTAACATCTCCAACTCATAATCCACTGGGATGAATTGCTTCTTCAGATTTTCAACCATTATGTTCCATCTGATGATCTTTTCTTTACCTGTCTAATTTCTTTCCAATTGAACTTCTCTCCACCATATTTTTTCATGACCTTTCAGCTTTGTCTTTGCAAACCGAACTCTATCTGGGTCTTCTACTTCTTCATACTCAAAGTATTCATCCATCTCATAAATCCAATCGATCAAATCTTTTGGCCTAAGGCTTCCAACAAATGTAGAAACTTCAATCTTAGGTATTTTCCCAATTTAAGACATAGCTCTGAAAAATATAGTCTCTTTAAGATCTCTGACATCTTCTATAGCTTCTTTGAAATGATCTTGTTCTTCAGATTCTTCACTATTACTTTGGTTTTCTCTAGATGCATTCTTTCTTTGCAACTCCTCTTGCAGATCTTACACCTGCTTCTGCAAAGCTCGAAAATCATCAAAGTTGAACTCCTCCTTAGGTTATTCCTCTGTGATCTCATAGATTTTCTTTGGAGGCATCTTTTCTCCACAAATCTCTAGCAATTGGAAACCTAACTCCTTCAACAATTGAAACTCAGCTCTGATACCACCTAGTGCAGTCAAGGATGGAGGATCCAATGAAGGATTATCCAAAATTGAAGAAAATAACCATAATAGTGGAACAACCAAATACATAGAAATATAATCAACATTAACTTATATATTATCTCAGATATCAATTACATTCAACATGTCGGGCTGTAAGGCCTTCCCGGTTACGACCAAATACAAAGATAAAACTCAAGATCTACTACAGATCTTCTGCAAGACATTCAACTCTTGATTCAAATTCTCAGATCCATCACTTTGATATGATACCTCAAATATGATGCCTCAAATATGATGCCCTAGACTAAGAATAAAATACAACTTAAATACAAAGGAAACCAATTAGGTCACCCTACAACAACAAACTTTGGAGAAACCCCTGACCCAGATTTACATCTGCACAATCCCCAAGGAGAGATCAACCATTAATGCCATAGTCAAAATTTAATACATAAGTTGGCCACCAGATCCAACTCAAAAATAAACAACTCAGGCAAAGGATGACCAAGTAACAAAGTGAATCAAGTAAAGAACACTCTGAGAAACACGAAACAAAACCCGAGTGACAAAAAGAGAACTCAAAACGGGCATGCCCGAGCAATAGAAACCTAAGCAACAGAGACCAACGCAGAACAGGCATGCCTGAGTGACAAAAAATGAACTAAGAAGAGGCATGCCTGAGCAACAGAAATCTAAGCAATAGAGATGAACTCAGAAAAGGTGTACTCGAGTGACAGGAACCCGAGCAACAGAGAAACAAAGTACCTCATCAAGGAGTCTCCAAACAAGATAAAGAACAAAAGAAAACATATTTTTGGTTGAGCAGGATTGCCAAGGATCCTAGGATGCTCCTGCATCAGATAAGTATGTCAAATAATCTAGTAATTCATTGTAGAACAAAACATATTGACATCAGATATCTTTGTATCAGATAAAATCTTGAGGTGTAGTAAAGATGGAGTATGTACCCACAAAGGAGTAGATTGCAGACATATTCACCAAACCTTTGTACAAAGAATCTTTTGAGTATCTCAAAGGAAAGTTGGGGGTTCTTCCCCTTCCTAGTGCTCACTAGTTGCATTAGTGTATTAATTAATCTAGTACTTTCCATAGCTATATCTTTCTGGATTGGTGCTTGGAGGCTTCATCTCGAGGGGGGGGGGAGAGTTTTTCACTAAGGGACATGCTTTCTTGGCCCTTTGTCATTGTTGTCAAAGGGGGAGAGTATTATTTTGTCTTCAAATATCTATTATGTTCTTTGTTATTGATGAATGTTGCCATCAATGAAAAAGGGGGAGATTATTAGAATGTGAAGAGGATGCTATCCAATGGAGTTGTCATTAATGGTTGTCATTTATGTCAATATACTCATTCTTCCAGCTTCTAATATTTCAGTTACTATGTTTCTTGCATAGTAATGTATCTGTTGATGTGTACTGATAGTCTGGCATATCGGTTGGTGTGCTTGGCATGTTCACTGATAGCTCGTGGTTCATGGAATCTGCATTATGGTAGATTGTATGTTTTTGGTTTGTTCCTATACAGATTTGTTTTAGTCCCAACCATGGTATTGTAATGTGCTTATTGTATCTATTGGAATCAAGAACCTTGGAGAAGGCATTGTGTATTTTACCAAAGTGTGGCATGTTGTATCAGTCAAAGTGGTCCTCATTTTATTCCTTCCCATAGCAGGAATGTTTTGGTGCGACCTATTTCAAATTCACGTGGTCGACCTGGTGGATCTGATGGTCTTGTATAAGTAAGGCATGAACATAAACAAGTAGTAATATATACAAGTGTATTAATGTGTGGATTATGTGGATTATATGCTAAGTGACTATGAATCTATGTGAAGGAGATCCATGTTTGTGCAAAGCAGTCTCTAGATTTTAGAGGTGGATTCTATCTCTTTATATATCTTTCGATAATGAGCTCTTGTGTATCGACAGTGAGCCCTTGTGTATCATTAGTGAGCCCTTATGTATCAGTAATGAGCCTCTTTATATTGACAATTAGCCTCTTTATATCGATAATGAGTTGACTGATAGTGAGCCTTCTTGTAGTGAGCATTTCTGGCAATGAGCCTTTGTATCAAATAACTTTTTGTTGTCACCTTAACACATGTTTTTACATTTCATGAGAATTAGCTTCTCCGTGGTTTTTCCCATCTTGGGTTTCCACATAAGTGTTCTCTATTTTGGCATTCCTATGTATTTCATTGTTATATTTACTACGAATGTTTAATATGCTAAACCAACAAATCTTAAGTTGTTATTGGAACTGTTTAAGTGTTAACCAACAAAGAGAAAGTTTTAAATAGTTGTGTGGGAATATCTGATTCACCCCTCTCAGTTATTTGGGTTGTGTAATAGGGTACTAATAGAATCTGAAACCACTAAAGCATGTTGATGTACCTAGGGGATGAATTCCACTATTAGGAACAAGAAAATGAGATACCATACATCCAAACTGCATGTACAAAAACTATTATGCATGCATAACTAAAACCTTGATGTTTGAGCAATAACCACAGACATCAAACCAACACTTTCCAACAACCAATCGTTACTACCGTGAAGACCGATATGGATGTTTAACATCAATGACAACAATGAAAAAAACATCTCAATATGTCTAACAATCTCCCCCTTTTGCATTTATGGAAAAACAACAAAAAATTCAAAAACATAGAAACTTAAAAAAGCAAAATCTCCCCCTGAGTAGATACTTTATTAATGCTTTATTTTCCTATTTTTCTCCACCTTTTTTTCCACAATGGAAAAGGGCCAAAAAACCAGAAATCAAATGATTTAAACAAATACAAAATATGGATAGTAAAATTCTTCTTATACCTTTCTTTAATGATCAAAAGCTTCCTATTCCACTCAACAACAACAACACCCATCCGGGCACACAGACTATCATGCTCCACCAAAAAGTCAAAAGATGAAATCTAGTCCAAAGACTAAATCTATTGTTCATATCTCTCCTCATCTTCAAGAATAGTATAAAACTTCTCTAACCAAACCTCGATCAAGTCCTTCACCAACCAAAAGGTTTTCACTAGATCTTCTCTTTGTCTCTACAACGACAACAACTCAACCTGAATTTGACCAAAATTTATTCTCTATTTTCCTTCTTTGTCTTTGAAATAATCATATGTCTTTCCTAACTCATTCAATTAGGTCTCAATAAATTCAATTATTCCTCTAAAAATTTCAACAACGATAGGCCACCGAAGACAATACCTGTACATATCCAAAAATTTCTTTATGCAATCCTTTGTTTCACCGATCATCCCTGATAGTCTTTGTTTAGCATCAATACACTTCTTCTCAATAGAATCTCTTATTCTGTAATAGTCTTTACCATATTTCAATAAAATTCATTCCACAACCTTTACCAATTCAATCAGTAGAAAACCTAATATATCATAAACAAGTATCTTCTTACTAATCAAGTGACTAGTAAACATATCCTCAATTATTGTATTGCTCACTGAAGAGAAGCTAGATCATAATTCATACAATCTGTCAAAATCACCATCTTCTAACATAGACTGAACCACATTATAATCCACAAAGCCATATTTTGACAGAGAAAATACATATTTTTCTACCTCTTATTCTTCCTTCTCCTCTGATTCCTTCTCATCCTCATCCTTTTTTTCATCTTCTAAAATAGTAACAATATCTTTACTGATCTTTCTTCTCTTAGGTTCTGGAAGGGAACCACTAAAAACAACATCTAAATCCTTCTAACCAGAGGAGGAACCCTCCTCAATATGAATCACAGACACATCACCATAAACAATCAACCCAGAGCCAATATCCATCTGCAATGATGTAAAATATGTCTTTCAAGCATCTTCTTTATTTTCTATAAACCCTAGATATCTGCAAATTTGTTTACTGATAGGGATTTATGTCCTCCATTCTATGTTTTTTCTACTAGGTAGAGACCTTAAGAAATAAAAAATCAAACACACAACCAAAAATCCAAACCAAAATCCATAACCATCTTCTATCGACATCTTGATATTCTCAAGAAAATTATACAATAATAGTTTACACAAATCAAACTGAACACCTTCCCTATCCATTTTTTGTGCAATGTAAACCGCTACAACAGATGTAGCATCATCATGATTTCAATTTTTTTTTTTGTAACTTATGTCATAGGCAACATACCTCACCATCGAATCACCAAGATTATTTATCAAGAGTACACGTTGATCACAGTTGATACCTATCAAACCTTTCACTTCATTATACTTTATCATCTTCTTTTCTAGAAGTTCTCCAATACTGCACAACCTCATGATGTCCTAAATTACTTCCTTTATTATTGCATAGGGTTTGTCCAACTCCAAAGTTCCATCTCGAAACTAACTCAGCAAAAACATGATAAAATTCTTGTCATCAAACTAGGGAAATTAGCCCCAAATATCCAAACCAAGATTACAAAATTTCTACAAATCTTTTGTAGACAATCTGCCTTCCATCTAATTGATCCTACTATGATCAAATTCTTTTAACTCTTCATTCTTCAACATTATTGAAACAACCACACCAGTATCATGAACAACCAATTGAGATTCCATCTTCGCAACAAAATAATTTTTCTTCAACCTCTCTCAAGCTCTGCAAAAAAATATTAAGTTTATTCTTGCAATAGTAGAAGATGAATTCAAAAAATTACTTTTATAACCATGGTCCTTCATAATTTATTTTCCCTTCAAAAATTTAATTATCACTGATGTTACCCATTCATATACATCAATCATTCAAAACAAATTCAATCATTAATTATTCATCCAAAAAACAAGAGATAATCTAGTTACAATTGGTATTGCCTTAGAGTAGAGGAAGTGACTGATATAGCATTTTAATACTCCCCTTGAGCCAAATAATTCAACTTAGTTACTGGAAGAGCTATTACCAGGATCCAATATCACAACTATTACCGAGATCCGATATCACAGGGCTCTCTTCACCAACATATTTCTTCTTCTAGTCATGTCAGTCTTCTGATATTTACTTTAAACCATAACATTGCTACCATCTCTAGTATTAACTGAAGCACCACAAGATCTACATGTGTTAGAATAATGACCAATAAACCACATTTGGAATAGTTGACATTCATCTAACCTTATCTCACTGTTTAAATCATAGATTTGCATTGAATAATATTGTGACCATAATTGTGACACATATAGAAATTACCATGAAATATATTATTCATTCTTCTTTTATTAATCAGATTAGAAACTTGAATTTTGCGTTGATTCTCTTTATGACCAACCTTATGAAAATTAAAGCATTGAACCTTTCGTTCTTTCCTCATCTTACATTCAATAGCCTTATGACCAAAATTATTGCATATGTACTAATAAACACTAAAAGATAAGTACCTTTGGGCATTCTTTGCCTTACCAGAGGCCTTCTTGTAGATGCTTTTGGAACCTTGGCCTTGCTTGCTACCTTATATTTTTCTTTAGCTTCAAGTTCCTTTTCCTTGCCTTTTTCCTTTAGACATGAACATTCACCGATAAAACCTAATCCGTCCATATCCTCGTGACTCTTCTACAGGGCTAAAAGTTGATTCAAAATAGTCCTGCTCTCACAAACCTTTGCTTTAGATCTCAACTTCCTTAATTCTTAATCTGGCTTTTCATTTTCATCTGACTTCTTGGTGATATCCTTGATATTATCTTTAGTTTTATTCCATTCTTCTATGCTCTAATTAAAAGTGTTATTTAAATATGCTTTGGTTTTCTTCCAATATTCCAACTTCTGTTTGAATTCTTCCTTGATAATTCCTTTGTATTTTTACTATCACTCAACTACTTTTCAAGTTTCACCACCTTTTCTCTTAACTCATTCAAATCCTAACGAACATCCTTGTGCCTTGCTTTGAACTTCAGGATCTAATCTTTCAACTTTTAAATACATGCATTTTCTTCCTTCAAGTTTTCTTTTAACTCCTAATTCTTTTATTTAGTGCACTCGATGTTATTCATTATGATATACTAATCCTCATTAGAATAGTACTCACTCCCCATCTATTCAAACACCCTAGATCTCCCTCAGTAAGTTAAGCTTTATCAATAAGGGACCAAACTTTGATACCAATTGTTAAATAGGTTGAATAACTAAGAGGGGGTGAATAATTTATTCACAAGAAATTTCTTAAACTTTTACCGAACTAGTAAATATTTATCCAATTTAAAACTTGTAACATATATAAACATGAAAGCACAAAAACTATTGTTGACAGAACTTTGTGACCGGCTCTGCCAACAGAGGTAAGTTGTCACTGGGTACCAGGGTATTGGCCAACTCCGCCTCAAGAGGTTTACCAAAGAATGAATTCTCCTAGCATCCAAGCACCTGGTAGTCGGGTCTCGATGGTGCGGGGGAGCTAAGTTGGGCAGGTGACTATTGTTTGAGGGGATAGCTAATTTTTACTCATCTTCTTGGGGATTTCAAAAGGGATGGGGTTTCATGCAAGCATTTGGATTATCAAAGAAAACTCAAAAGATAGATTAAGGTTAGATGTATATTTCTACCTATAGTTATACAATATATATTCAAACATCAAACAATGCTCCAATTCAAGAAACTACACTAAATACCCAATATACAATGAACCAACGATTCATATGCATTCAACAGAAAGGGGAGATAAGATCATTAATCTAAAATAAAACATAGGATAAAAGGACATAAGAAAACATACTGCACAAAAGATGTTTGATAACCTCAGAGATCAGAACAACATAACACATAGCCATAAGATGTTCCTCCTTCTTTCATTATCTTGAAAACATTCCAGCATCACTAGTAGTACATTCATGGCTCCAAGGGAGCATTCTAAGCCATTGAGAACAACCAAGCATTGAGCTCCCGAGAACAAGTGAAAGGAAAATTCTATGAACTTGAAAATACTATGCTTCTATTACTGTTGGACTACAAAATCATCAATTTTTGTGACCCTTGTTATGGCGTCTGACTTATTATTTATACACAAACTTGACCTAAAACTTCACCTAATCTACCTGTACACTTGCCAAATATAATACAATATTTGTGGTTGGTACTACCTCCACCACTTACAATCACCTCGAGATGTATAGAGGTCTGACAAGACATAAGAAGAAGATAGAGGAGAAATCTAGAATAATTATCCTAGAGAAGAGAGCTAAGGTACTTATGGAAGAAATTTTCTTGTCCCGGTAACCTAGGCTACATGCCTCATAAATGGAAATTGCAGCTTCCTGTCTTTGATGCGCCTCAGGTAGTTAATGTAGGAGTGACATCTTGGGGGAATCATCTATCAGAAACATATCTTCCACCTGACATATCCTTATCTAGATCACCTACATTCTGATCCTTATTAACTATTTGACAGTGATCGGTCAGCTCTGGGGAACCTTGACGCAGATCGATGTGAATGAATACAAAACTTGGACCCAAAATTTAGAAGTCCGGGAGCTTACATTCAAATAATAACAAATTTCCAAAACTTCATCCTTTTGGCAAAAATATCTAGAGACCGAAGGAATTTATTGCTTTATACTCTTTTGAATGCCTCCAAGATCTGGAGGATTCCATCTTCATCTATCTGTTTTATACAATTTTGGCTCTCTTTAGCCACCTCCAACTACTCACCCACATCCTGGGCACCTTCTTTAAACTCTACCCCCACCTTTGCTACATCATGGTCTCAGAGAATCATGCGGGAGAGACGTGACATATTCGCTGCATCAAAATCTTTGGGAGTCTGGAACCATGACTCCATTATTTCATCAAACTTGCTCACCACAAAATCCACCAGAGTGCACATCTCAGTGGTGAAGACCCTTGTAACAAATGATGCATATAAATTTAAAGAATTTTCAATTGTCGGGACTTTACCCTTTAAAGCCACTACCAGTTGCTTTCTTGTCTCAATTTTGAGACCAAGTTTGGAGTGCTGAACCCAGAGGAACCCGTAATGTTCTTCTCCCAAAATTCCTGTATTGGTGATGATATCTTCCCCGATGTTCATTATTTCTTCTAATTGACTTATCCATTCTTCGTATTTTTCAATCTCTCCCTTGCACTGGAAAATAACACCATTCACTAGGCCCAAGATTTTAGTGTCCTGATGGAGGTCCAGGAGTGTGGCTATCAGGAAGCGCCTTACGGATCCCACCTGCTTAGCCACCCAATCATCTATTGCTTATGCTTTCTTCTTCATGGTTCTCAACGTGTTTATATCACCATGCAGAAGTGGTGTTCCAGATGTGGAAGCCTTCAAAGGAATTATAGCTAGAGGCTGCATCAAATCTATTGGAAGCCTAAGGAGATTGACATTTTCTTCTTTTGCCTCCTTTAGTTTTGAGGCTTGTTTGTGGTATCAGGCCTCAATTGCCTGACTAGTCTCTTTTAATAGGTTAAACTCTCCCTATTTATCTCTCCTTCCAAGAGGTACCTCTGTGATGGTGTATTCTTTGGCTCTTATTGCTATCGCTTCTGCATCTAGGGGAGGCATCACCACTACTACAACGATACTTCCTCCCAGACCGGTCTGAAGGTTATGGAGGGTGTGGGCCCTTTTGGTCTTCTGAGCCTCTTGGTTTTGTGCCATCATTTTGGCCAAAGAGAGGGGAGCTCTCACTTCTACCATGGCCTTCCTTTTTCTTGACTCTACTAGCTACTGTGGTGGTGGGGGTGGTCTAATGGTTAAGTCCTGGATGCTGGGGTTTTTCTCAAGGGTTGGCCACACTTCTTTGACATCCATAGTCTATGTGGACTCCATTTCTCAGCTCCTGAAATTCCTTGTTTCTCCCACCTTTGTGGAATTTTTATCTATAGTGTCGGGGACCCCACCTTCCCTGGCACCTATAGTATCCATATCCATGTTTCCAGGGTTCTCCCCCATGTCTTGCTATTGCCAAATTTCTTCAGCATTATCCACTGGGACATTCTCCTTTGATGGCACATCTTCTAGAGGGTGCGAAGGTGTTTGGCTTGGATTTGGCTGTTGACCTGCAAAGACCACCTTTGCGAATGTTGGATTCTAGTGTATCTGATCACCCAGGGTAACTAGGGGCATTTGGAGCATGATGACTGGGGGTACGGTTTCTCCTAAAGGTCCAGTTTCCCCAGCCATTATTGGCTGCTCATCTTGTATTGGCCTTCCTTCTATCTCGGTCCTTGGGACCGGTGTTTCTTCAACACTTGGTATATTTAACAATTCCTTCTCTTTCTCTTTCTCTTTCTCCCGAACTTCTTCTTCTAGGGAAATTTCTTTTTCTTTCCTTTCTCCCTCCTCGGGGATATTTTTTGCCTCTTGTGCGATGATCTCTTCCACTGCCTGCAATACATCTTCCTGCACATTTACCGGATTATCGGTCTGGAAGAAGTCATCAAAATTGTCATGGGGAGGGGAGGCCTCTGGCTAATCCTCTACTTCAGGGCTAGAAGGGATAAGCTCCACATAAATGTTGACTGATTTCCTGGGGCTTACATCTGTGCTTGGTGGAGGGTTATCCGCCCTTGGCTTCTTTCTCCTTATTTGCAATGGGACCCCGATGTCCATAATAGCTGCAGTCTCCTCCTTTGTGTTTATCACCCAAATCATTAGTGTTGCAAGTGATGGTGAGCCTGAAGGAAGGGCAGATCCCATCAGAGTAACTAGAAGACTGAGAGAAAGCCTTGTGCTCATTGTTTTTCCCAGCTGCTGGGATGACTCTAGCTTGGTGTGGAGTTGTTCCATGATGGGGGGTGGAACTAAGGATGGGACCAGGGCCGGGGTGCTCTCATTTTCTTTCCCCTTATCTCTACCTTGTCCGGCCGCTCTGGAGGAGGAAGTAGACCCCTGCAAAATTGGACCCCGATGGGTAATTTTCTTACACACTTGTGCAAAATATTCATGACTGCACTGTACGACACCTTGGGTGACATCCTCAATTGTCAAAACTTCCAGGGTGTCCCAATCCATCAGAGGGAGATCCAACTTATCAATCCCCTATAATTTGTATAATGGGTCCTCAAAGGGCTCTCTATCTAAAAAATCCTTTGGAAAGGTCTGAAGGTTGAGGTGCTTCATAATCCCTTTGGTCATCTTCTCATACTTTCACCCTCAAATGTCGAAGTCATCTTGGCAATCTTCCCAAAAAACCTCCAAGTGAGGCTTGTGGGGTGTGGATGCCTGGGGTAATGCTATGTTTATTTTCTGAGTGGGTCAAAATTATTCCTTTCTAGGTAGAACTCGGCCAACCCTAGACTTTTTAACTCATTATCGACCTCTTTGGCCGCTGTAAGGCTACAAGAATAATTCCCACAAGTAATCAGGAATGGGATGGAGGTAAATTTCTTCACTCCATAAAGTGCATGGAACTTCAAGATTTTCCTGCAAAAATCCATCAAAATAATCCTATCCCCACAATGATTGGGTAATAGGTAGGGCTTTTTGGAGAATCCCATCACCCAAATATAAGAATGCTGGTGAAATTGAATAAAATAGTTCCCGTATGTACTCACCAAGGCCATAGCCTCCTTTGATAGTCGGTAATCATCATCCTGAGGTGGTATCAAAATGTTGTAGTAAATGAAGGTATCGTTTACTCGACAAAAAATGGGGAACCTGGATTTCCATTGAATTTGGGGAAAATTATCCCAAGGTGTATTCTGGCCGGGCCTGGTCTTAAGGATTCCCACCATAACTATACCCCAAATTTTGGGTCTCTGCTATGTAGTGCCCATAGAACATACAAAGTCATGTAGAACTTTGATGTCTTGCTGACGTTATTCAGCTGAAAATCTATATGATTGGCAATAATGGTTTCCCATTCAAAGTTCTGCCCGTTGGTGGTGATGCCATATAAAAAGTAATACATTCAGGCTGAGAAATCTTGGGCATGATATTCCCCAAAGTCCGGGCACAAAAAGATGATCCCCGCCTATATGCTTTCTTCTAAAATTTGTGTGGGGGATATCCAACTTCATCTTCTTGTAGTCCTTCCTTGAAGTCTTCAACCAGTAGGTGTTAAGGTGCTTCCTGGCATCCTGTGGCACATTAGTGAACTCTTTTAGTGATGTGGCTTGGGAGATGACAATAGAATTAGCATACTAGGGGATTCCCAGTCCCGAAGCCAGAGTGGCAGCATCGAGAGATACTTGGGGCATTAGGTAGCCTGTTGGAAGGGGAGCATCAAGTATAATAGCCTGGATGGTGCTGTTGTAATGTTTGGCTAGATTTAGGATCAACTTTGGGGCCTGCATAGAGTAAGGGAAGAAGGTGGCTTTAATGATGCCGAAGGCGGCCATGTTCTTCTCCATACTATCTCTGGAAGAACGCTGGGTGAACATTGTTTTGACTATTCCTTGTAATTCGGCCCATGGTCTGACCTCAGTGTCAGTGATCAGCTATAACTTAGAATCCACCTTGGATCCCATGAGGAAAACATCCCTTGGATATTTGGACATGAGCGGGAGTTTTTATAATGCTTTCTCGGCCCTTGACTTGGTGGCCTCTCTTGTTGAGGTGGTCAGGAGTTCCAAACTTCTGAGAGGGGAAGCTACCTCAGACATATTGATTAATGATTGGTTGATAGCCTGCAAGACCGGACAACTGTTAATACCAGTAATTAAATATGATAAATTTCCAGGCTCTGAAGATTTTCATCAGCATTTCACACCTGTCCTCAAAAAGATGTTAGCTTGCATCAAATTTTGGAAATGTAATAAATAATAGCTTACTTGGAATTTGATCAACACCCGGGGGTTCTGGCTTGTTGCCTACGTTCATCAAGTAGGTCTAAAGAATTCACCTGATCAATTCGGTATTGTTCATCAGTAAAAAGACCTTGTAAAGATATCCGCAAAGATGGGATTTCAACCTCAATAGGTAGCATGGCCTCAACACCATAGACTAGGGAAAATGGTGTGGCTCTTGTGGGTATTCTGATGCTTTTTTTGTAGGCCCATAGGACCGGATTTAGTTGTAGATGCCAGTCTCTGCCAGAATTACTCATATTTTTGTGTAGGATCTTGAGAATATTTTTGTTAGACGCCTCAGCCTTTCCTTTACCTTAAGGGTAATAGATTGAGGAGCAATGTTGAGTGATGTGGAACTGTTCACAAAGGTCATCAATGTCTTGATTTTTAAATTGGCCCCCATTGTCTGTTACAATTGAAGATGGTATCCCATATCTACAGATAATGTAGTTCAGAATGAACATATCCACCTGTTTGACAGTGGCTTTGATTAATGGCACAACCTCGACCCACTTTATAAAATACTCAGTGGTCGTAATGATGAACTTGTGTCCATTTGAAGAATTGGGATATATTTGTCCAACCAAGTCAAAGGCCCATTGTTGAACTGACCAATGTGTAATGAAAGGAATGAGTTCTCTGGCAGGAGCATGGATGAGATTTCCATGTGTCTGGCATTTAAGATATGTTTTTGAAAAGTGAATAGCATCTTTTTCCATGGTAGGCCAGTAATAGCTTAGTCAGAGCAGTTTCTTGGCTAGTGAAAATTCGTTCGAGTGTGATCCACATACACCTTCGTGGACTTCTTTTAATGCAATCAGACTCTTCGAGTTCTAAATATCTAAGAAGCATACCATTAAGACCTCGTCGATATAAGTTATTAGTTATGAGGACATAACGTGATGCTATCCTAATCAAGGCTCTTTTCTCATTTCATGATAGATTATTGGGAATGGTTTGGTCAGTTAGGTAAGCAATGATTTTAGCATACCAAGATTGGTCTTGGGCATTTAAAGCAAAAATTACTTGGTATTCAGGGGTATCAAAGGTAGGATAGGATATTTCTTCCACCAAGAAGTCATAGTGGAATTGATGTTCTTTTAGTTGTAACATGGTGTAACACCCCAAAATTGGCATCTTGCAACCCTAACCAATTTTGTTGCATTTGTCGCTCTTCTAATTCATCAAAAGTCTTATGGTACTAGGCAATTCTGAGTTTTCATTGACTCTACTCGACCTGAGTGTCAAATGCAGAAAATCCTAAATCTGTATTAATCATACATCATATTTAATTCCTAAATATCTATTTGCTAAACAAACCCTATGATTGAATTAATTTAATTATAAAGTCCTAGCACTTTAATTAAATTAAATTCACCCTCTTTAGCTGAGACACATGAAAAGGAATTAAATAATATTTAATTATTAAATAAATATCCTCATTTCAATAATTGAATTTAATTATTCAGATAATTGAGAAAAAGCAATTATGAGGTCATATTTATTTAATTAATTGGACATTCTCTCAAAAATCTTATCTCTATTCAGAAATGGAAACTTTGAATTAATTGTGCTTTAAAGAGAAATAAAACAATTAAATTCAAATAAAACGATATTAAATAAAAAAAAAGAAAACAGTTAAAGCAGGAAGAAAACAATTTATTGAATTCTTTTTAATAAAGCTTTCTATTTTTAATTGACTTTTCTATTTGTTTTATTTCAAAAAAGGAAAATTTCTATTCTGATTAACTCAGAGTCTATAAAAGAACTCTCATTCTTCATTCAAAATCCCCTGATTACGCACTTACTTTTGCATTGTTAGAATACTGAATTGTTGTCTCATTTTCTTGCTAATATCATATAGAATAATTTCATATTGCAATAAGATAGTTTCAATTTCTAGACTAAATTGCATTGAAATCATGTCT
>MU228351.1:1066000-1076489 GCA_018584345.1 Thuja plicata | reverse complement strand
ATAATATTTAATTATTAAATAAATATCCTCATTTCAATAATTGAATTTAATTATTCAGATAATTGAGAAAAAGAAATTATGAGGTCATATTTATTTAATTAATTAGATATTCTCTCAAAAATCTTATCTCTATTCAGAAATGGAAACTTTGAATTAATTGTGGTTTAAAGAGAAATAAAACAATTAAATTCAAATAAAACAATATTAAATAAAAAAAAAGAAAATAGTTAAAGCAGGAAGAAAACAATTTATTGAATTCTTTTTTAAAAAAGGAAAGTTTCTATTCTGATCCTCTCAAAGTCTATAAATGAACTCTCATTCTTCATTCAAAATCCCTTGATTACTCACTTACTTTTGCATTGTTAGAATACTAAATTGTTGTCTCATTTTCTTGCTAATATCATATAGAATAATTTCATATTGCAATAAGATAGTTTCAATTTCTAGACTAAATTGCATTGAAATCATGTCTTAGCTTAATCTCTCATATTTCATTTCTTAGCATAATCTTGCATTGTATTGCATTCATTATGATAAATCCTTCTTTCTTAGATTGGTCCATGGTTGTGAGACTCTCATTCTGAGAGTAATTTCAAAAACCCCGTCTAGATAGAAGGCAACAAGTCAAATCACGCAGACAGATAAGATGAATAATCTCATATTCAGTCTTGTATGTACCTGGTGAAGAAGGACTATGTTAAAGTGTGTGGTTGATTAACAAGGCCAAAATTAACACATACACATGGATGCCAAGGTAGCCATAACATCTGCAACTTTGTTTTCTGTTCTGGGTATCTGCTGGAATAAGATGAAGAAAAAGTAATTCTTTAGGTCATCAATGATTTGTTTGTAGGGTGTTAACTTCTCATCTTTCATCTGATAATCTCCATTGACTTGATTGATAATAAGCTGGGAGTCACCATACACATGCAACTCTACAATCTTCCACTTCATAGCAAGCTTAAGACCATTTACCAATGCCTCATATTCAAAAATATTATTTGTGAATGGAAACATCAATTTGTAAGACTTTGGTATCTTGTAGCCTTGAGGAGGTATGAACAGAACTCCTGCTCTAGAGCCTTGTTGCGTGAAAGAACCATAAAAATACATTTTCCATGGATACTCAGTTAGATGCATAATTTTTTCATCAGGAAACTCAATCCTTAAAGGTGCATCATCTTGAAGTGGTGAATCAACTAGTTGATCTACGAGGACTTGTCCTTTAATAGCCCTCCTATCCACATATTCAATGTCAAATTCACTTAGAATGAGGACCCATTTTTGCAGATGTCCTTTTAATGTTGTTTTGTTTAAAAGATACTTCATTTTAGTTCACTTAAGTTAGCTTCACAATGCTCATCCCATTTTAAGGTGACCTCTTTATGTAGTAATTTGGTAAAGGGTTGTGCTCTATCTACAATTTGTGACATGAATTTCCTGATTGATTGGAGTCTCCCTTGTAATGTCCTCATTTGACTAATGTTGCATGGAGGATTCATCTCTAGTATAGATTTGACTTTTGTAGGATCTAATTCAATTCCTTTCGCTAAAACAATAAACCCCAAGAGCTTTCCTGATTGGACCCCAAAGGTGCATTTCTTTGGATTGAGCCTGAGTTGAAATTGTTCCATTTGATCCAATATCTTTCTTAAGTCATCAATTTGAGTGCTCCTTTCTTTAGATTTAGCTAAGGTGTCATCGACGTAATCCTCCATGTTTTTATGCATCATATCATGGAATATAGTGGTAATTTCTCTTTGATATGTGGCACCGACATTCTTTAACCCAAATGGCATGATGTTCTAGAAAAAGGTTCCCCATGCGCATGTAAATGTGGTCTTCCCTTGATCCTTAGGGGAAATTTTAATTTTATTATAGCCTGAGAAACCATCCATTAGTGAATACATTTGGTAGCCTGTTGTGAGGTCTATGATCATATCAATATTAGGCAGTGGGAAGTCATCTTTAGGACATGCCTTTTTTAAGTCCCTAAAGTCTGTACAAATCCTAATAGATTTATCATATTTAGATACTGGGACCACATTGGTGATCCATCTTGCATAAGCGATGACCCTAATGAATCCATCTTTCAACAATTTCTCTAGCTCTGCTTTTACTAGAAATGCAACATGAGGATGCATTTTTCTGAGTTTTTGTTTCACGGGTTTGATCTCGGGAGCTATAGAAAAATGATGCATGATTAAATTAGGATCGAGTCTAGGCATATCAATATAGGACCATGCAAAATTGATCTTCTTTTCCTTTAGGAACTCAGTGAATTATTCCTTTTCTTCTTCTGATAAAGATTGTGCCAGTGAATAATTTGAGGAGACTCAGCTGTGCCCAAGTTGACTAGTTCTATTGGTTCTATCAATATTGAATATCTCTCTTGAAAGTGCTTAGGGAGGATATCAAGAATCTCATCTTTTGGAGCCTCTGAGAGGTTTTCACCATAAGATACGTCTTTTCTTTTTACTTTTTTAGAATATGATACTGTCACAATGTGGTTTTCACCATCAGTTCTTTTTTTCTTTTTGTTTTTCAATTTTTGACTAAGAAACTTGATATCCTCCTTTGACATGTTCTTGCTTCTTGCATTGGTAGAAGAAGGATAAGGTTTGCAAGCATTTAGATAACAAGCCAAGGTATAGTCATTGGGAAAGTCAAGGATAGGAGTAGGATCTGTACTAGCCCAATTAATAAGGTCTGGGTTTATCAAAGATAAGGATTCAGACTCTAGGAAGGACAAAATTGCGATAGCATCATGACTATTAATTGACAAGACGTGTTCTATTAAGTTAATTTCTTCGATGTTTAGATCAATAAGAGTGAGATCATCATAAAAAGGGTTGTTGTTAGTTATATGTGGACCAAACTCTAGTGACTCATCATAGAAATTTCATCATCATCTCTTCATAAAAGGAGGCTTCTTGCTTGTCACCTTTGAACTTCTTCTAGGCTTAGGAAAACACCAGTCTCTCCATCAATTATTGGGAGAAGGAAATCCTCCTTTGCTTCAGGAATATCAACGTTGTGGGGAATAGTGTTAGAATATTCATGAGGTGTTGAGGGAGCTGCAAACATGTGAATTGTATCTATTTCAATGTCTTTTGTGGTGATAGATAGCTCATCCCATTCATAATCATGAGAGTCAGTTACTTCATCATCAGATTGGTTTAAGAATTCTAAAATAGTTATCTGATGTACCCGATTAGCTACCTAAGGATCAAAGTGAGGTAAATCAAGGACATGTGAAATTGTGACTAATTTCCCTCAATTAGGATGTGAATCTAGTTGTTAGGATGTGCTCTCAGTAGTCATTGCTATTAATGGTACCTCTGGATCATCTTCTGTTGTGTCTCCTACCTCTTGAATGGGAGCCTATGGTAACAAAGGTATGTGAATATCTTATGGTACCTCAAAGCTGGGTACATATCACTCTCCTTGATATTCAAGATTTTCTATGCCAACATGTAATAATCTTTCATAGGTCCATGGTTCTAGTTCTGTCTCTTCTATTTTATCACTCTCTTTGTCAGAGATCAGACTCTCTTTTGAAGCAGGTTTGTTAGATTCATTATTAAAACCTAGTCCTATTTTGTCTTTGGTATTCCTGAACTCCATGTGCACAGGTTCAATAAGTCCTCATCCTATGTTGTTTATAGGTCCTTTGCCTTTGTATCCCATTTGTTTGAGGAGGTCATAGCCTATACCATACTTATTTGGGCATATTTCTACATGAAAAATGTGATAAAGGCCATGTGATTAAGTGGAACCTAGAGTCCAGAGAAACTATTCATTATTGGAGTGACTGGGTACCAAGCCGTACTGGGCTAACGTGGGTTGTCACATGGTCATGCAATAAACAAAGTAATGACATTTAAAGGTGATAGTTGTCTCAAAGAGAATAGAATGAATGCCACTTGGGATGATTTTAAATTCTCACGCGTGGGGGAATTTAATCCCGCCATCAATGCCGAAGCAATGGGAGGAGAGAGAAAAGGCTACAATTCAAATGGGCAAGGTGTTGTGTTTGAGTCCAGCAAGAACCAAGTGGGAAAGCTTGAATTGGTTTAATAGTACCGAGGGCACAATGAGCTCACCATAGGATGGGTCAGACATGACGAAATACATAGACCCAAAATACAGAGACACCCTATGAACATTATTTACACAAGAAGCCAAAGAATGACAAATTTATAGCAGACACAACTAACTAACCTATAGACTACCAAAAACTTATAGGAATTTGCAACTATTTACATAGCTACAAATATTTACAACTAACTTACATTATTCTATAACTATTTAAATAGAAACCTAAATTTTTTACAAATGTAAATAAATATACAGTGCACGGAAGGCAGACAACCTTCCTGCAAAGCCACCCTACCAATGAGAGGCAACAACGAAAACCAAAAGATGAAGGAAGCAAACAAAATAAAAGAAAAACCAAAAAGAAAGGAACAAAGAAAATATAAAAGGAAAAGAGAGGAGGGCAGGAAAAACCTACCACAAAATTAGAGAATGCGGGACAAAGGGCACGTGAGGTGCTCTGCAAACGAATAACATCAACATGCCAAAAACATGCCATGAACCTAGAGAATACCTTGAAGCACACTTAATCACTGAATCACTGTTAACCCTTGAAGCAAATCACACTTATCTCTCTGTGAAATTGCACAAATCACTCTTAATTCACTGAGGGTAATTTGTTTGTGGTAAATGTAAAAATGACAAGTGAAATCCAATTTATAGCCTTAGGTGAAAACACACCACTTCCTTCTGCAAATCCCAAGAAAAAGGCAAACCTCTAGACTACGAACCTGGGGAATCCCGTGCAATCACACCCTCTAACTAAAGAGGAAGCAACAACACAAGAATCCCAGAGTCCAGAATCCGACCAACACAAAGAAAATAAACACTCTAGGGCCAGGCCCTGGAGCGAGGAAGACCAAAAGGGAACACAACAATGGCCGCATAGAGGCAAAGACTAGAGAAAATAGAAGAAGCCAAAAGAAATAAGGAAGAACCAAAAGTGAAAAGGGGGACCCAATATTTTGCTAAAAAATGTAGGGACAGGTATGTAGGGCATAACAAATGGTGACTCGCTAGGATGAATGCCTTAGCGCATTTGAGAATCACAGAATCTCTGGTTAGAAAAACCAGGACTCATCTTTACTTGAAGCATTTTATTTGCAAGGTGCGAGGGGTCTAAAAAAAATATAACTCATCCTGATTCAATCCTTCAATCTCTTGTCAGTTGTGAAGTGTGTGCTTTGGAAGAAAATCAAGCCGATGATTTTTGGGAGAAATAGAGAGATGACACTGAGTGCATCAGACCAAAATTTATATATATTGCAGGGTCCCCCGAATCCCAGAATTCTCTATTCTTTAGTTTTCTTTCTTTTCTTTTGAAGATGGGAAAGGTGATACTTCTTTAACCGTGAACCTTAAGCTTAGATAATTTTTATGGTGGTACTTCTTTCACCTTTCCATCCATTTTAATTTGCTGAATAGGAGAGATATTCTAGACCCAGGGATATTCTTTTGATTTTTGGATATGGCCAATAACCCGTGCAACCACTCTGCTCTCAAGGATCATATGATTACTTGCTTCTTTGATTTTCTGTTAACTGATGTCAATACTTTCAAGATATGAATCCGATGAAGATTACCCATAACCTTTTACCATGCATACAAAATAAATTCAGAGTGCGGACAAAACCCACCATGCTAACAATAGATTTCAAACTAACCGAAATGCATAAGACACCACTCTAGGGACTAGATGTCATGCAAAACATACCTGTCTACAAGGAGAGAGCAACACGTCAAGAAGCCAAAAAAAACAAGACACACAAGACAAAAAGAAACCAAAGATAACAAAACAAATTAAATAAAATGACCTGAAAGGACCACCGACAACTATTTACAAGGACAAGACACTCCCAAGGAGTTCCTAGAAAATATTTACAGGCAGTAAAATGTCCCTATAATACAATTTTGGGAAAACTTAACTCCCACCTTGTTCGAAGTAGTGTTTGAGAAATTGTCCATTGATGGGCAACATAACGACTTCTCCAATCATGGTATTGAGGCGATAAGTGTTGGCCCGGCAAATCTCTTAGATTAAGTAAGGTCCAAGCTAGAGCCTTTGAAACTTACTATTCTTTCCTTTCTTCTCCTGGGCCTTGTCCCACAAGAGGACTAGGTCTGAAACCCGAAAGGCTTTGTATTGGGCTCTCTTGTCAAACCATCATTTGATGACTTCTTAATGATGCGCAAAATGTTCCAGTGCTGCGTCCCTTTGTTCTTCCATTCTCACCAAGTTTAAGAGGCGAACCTCCACAATGTTGTCCCGGGCGTTGAATTCCTGCATGAATTGTAAAACTGGGATTTGTAAGTTGATTGGGAACATAGGAATCTAGCCATAAACCAGGTGAAATGGAGAAGTTCCCAGGGCTGCCTTGATTTTGATATGATCTGCCCAAAGGGAAAACCTAAGTTTTTGGTGCTAGTCCAAGGGATTTTTCTCTAGCAGATGTTTGATCACTTCCAACAAATTTTTATTGGTAGAGTCGGCAACACCAGTACCTTGGGGATAGTAGTTTCTAGAGAAATTTAGGGTGACTTTCCTCTGATAGTTCCATTCTAACAATTGTGCTAAAGAAAATGCCAGATCATTGTCACACACAATAGCGAATGGAATTCTGAACCTTGTGATGGTGTTTTCTTCCTGTATAGTCAGAAAATGGAAGCACTTCCATTTTAGACTTGTTTAGCCTTCCGAGTAAGTGGTTTGGGGTCATCACAAGTGCCTTGAATGGGTTCCTAATCTTGACATGGCTTCCCCCTGTTCTGTCCCTCTTTCCACTCCTGTTTAGACTGATTTCTTCATTCTGAACTGCAGACTAGTGATTTTGGGCTTCAGGGTCAGGGTCGACCTCGACCTTAACCTAGGTCAAGGTTGACCTCGACCTTGACCCAGGGTTCAGATCCTGGGGTCTCACAGTTTTTGGATGTCGGCCTTTGAAAAAAGTATTTCCCGCTTCCGGGTCGACTGTTTCGGGTTCTAAAGTGTTGATTCCTAAATTATATTTAATATAGGTCCTCTCCTAGGGGTAAATTCTTTAATGGGAATTTAATCCTCCTATGTAGGCCTCCTTAGAATGTTGTGCCCTAATTTCATATAAAAGGGAGCCTTCTCCTCTCATTTTCTCTAAGCATTATGAACGATAATAATCATCAATCAAACTATCTTCAAGGGTGATTCAAGCAAGATAGGGAGAAAGATTTCAAAGAAAGCATTCATCCATCCAAGTATCCATTTTCATGAAGGAGATCCATTGGAGGCCATTGAAGGATTCAAGCTACATAGTGCCCTTTTGGTGATCTCTCCATCCACCTTCTTCCAAGCCTACTCCAAATTCAAGAACCCATTCAAGACTTGGTGTTGAAGATCTACAAGAAAGAGATTGAAGACATCCTACCTTTCTACATTCTACATTTTGAAGCATACTTGTGTATTCAAGGATTCGAATCTGCCACAAGGACTTTTTCAAGCAAGGTGAATTTATGCATTTACTTTGTCTATTTCTACAATTTCAATTACATATATTTGAGGTTGATTCCAAAACCGGGGTTTGACCAAGGCAAACCCCTTCCCCCAAAAAACAATCCTCTTTTTCTTGTAGGTACAGGTTCAAAATAGTTGATTTGAGACCAGATCTGATACCCTTTTCGACTTTCTTTCAGACGGCGCGAACAAATTTTCTGTCAGACCTGTGCAGGTCAAGGTCGACATTATTGGGTTAGGGTTGACATTTGTGGGTCAAGGTCAACCTTTTTCATAAGATGACATCAGAATAGAAAATATTTCTGGCTTTTGTTCATCTCTGCGTTCTGGTTTGGGATCAACTATCATTTTTCCTAGAAATAGTCTACAGACATCAAAAAACAACATTCTTTGATCTGCAATGTTTCAAGGTTAGTGCATTTCTCCCATTGCTTCAATTACTGTCATATATCATATCTATACATATAATTAACAGAATTTAAGGTATCCCTCTTGTTAATCTCTTTTCCAAATAGTTGATTCATTTGTGCATTAGCCCTTCCTTTGGGTTGATCAATTTGGATCTTCCATTTATGGATTTGGGAATAAAAGGGGAACATCTTATTTTCTCCCTAATCACAATTACAATATACAATCAATATAATTCAATTAAATATAAAGTAAGGTTAAGAAAATCAAGATATTCTAAGCAAATCAAACAACAATTAACAATCAAACCTCCTTATACCAATTTTATATCTTACAGTTTTGTAACCACAACACATACACGATTTCCCCCTTTACATTTTGGTGAACCCGCGATAGACAAATATTTCTTTTTGGTGTTAGATTTACATTGTTTATGCTAGATCTTGCATTTTCTTTCAAATTGCATTTCAATTCCATTAATCAAAATTGTATGTTAGTTCATTTTCATTGTATTGGTGTAGGAGCTTTACCACATCTAGCCCTACTTATAGTGTCCTAGTTAGAAGAAGCCGTAGACTTATGGGTTCCTTTGATCCTGAGTCTTCCTCTCCTTTCCTTAGGATCCCGGATGAGAATCTGATAACTCATGATTCCAATCCTTCTATGGAGCATAACTCTTCTCACTCATCTCATGATGAAGATGACGCTTTAAGGGTTCTTCCTGAACAAGTGCAAAATCTTTCAACCGAACTTGATAAAATGGGAAATTGGCTTATCCAAGAAAACCATAATCAAGATTCCATCCAAGCTATAGAAGCTCTTAAGAAAGTTCTCTATGATAATGATCAAGGTGTTAATTTCTTGCGTAGTATTACTCATCTTGTAAATTTGAATGTTAAACCTTTAGCTCAAGAGGCTCAAGAGTTATGATTCACACCTATTGTCACTAGTGTAGGACCTTCTTCTGTTCCTCTACCTAGTATTCCTACTTACACTCCTCCTTTAATAACAACTTCTCTCCCAAGCACACCTATTCCATTGAGTTCTCCACTGGTATCTTTACCTACCTCACAACCTTCATAACATAGTGTGCCTTTTACTTATACTAATCCTCTTCCAACTGTGGTTCCTAATGTTCCACCGGTTGTGTCTTCTATTCCTGCTGCTTCTTACACTTTTCCTAGTGTTCCTAATATTTCTATGCCACCTGTTTCCTCTAATGATTCTACAATTATTAGTTTGGCTCAAACTGTGTCATCGTCACAAAAACAACTTGCATCTTTAACTCAATCCAAATTTAGCATTCCTACATGTGATATGGGTAGTCCTTTATCCCTAGACATCATTCGTGCTACTATAACTTAGCAAGCCGATATGCCTTGTCTTGAGAAATATAATGGTAAAGGTGATCCTGTTACTCATGTTAAAACATTTCAAATCCTTTGTAGTGATTATGCTCATGACCATAGGATTTTAGCTAAATTTTTTGCTATAACCTTTCGAGATAAGGCTTTACAATGGTATTTTTCCTTACCTCCCTATTCCATTGATTCTTTTCCTAAACTTTCTAATTCCTTTATTCAACAATTTCAAAATAACATTGGACCACAAGTGTCCTTATCTGATTTAATGCATTGTAAACAAAACACTAAGGAAAAATTAACTGATTTTATTAGTAGATTTAAGCATTTGTATACTCAGATTTCTTATCTTGTTCCTGATATTTATATTTAACATATGTTTATTTCAAATTTACAAAAAGATATTAGGGATTTCTGCTTACTGAATTTACCTCCTTTCAACAATTGTATGCAACACTTCACCATTATCAATTACAAGTGAGTCAGTTTGAGAGTAGCACTCCAATGGCTCCTGTTCCAGTTGATAAGGGTGACAATGCTCCTAATCCTAATAAGTTTTAGAAACCTAACAATTATGTCAAGGTTAATAAATAGACGAATGCAGTTGTTGATCAAGTTGCGGCTACATCTAATAGTACTCCTACATCCACTGCTTTATGTATGAATCGTATGTTTACTCCTCTCTCTGAAACTTTGCATTCTATAATGAGTAGGTTGTTAAGTGCTAGTATGATTACTTTTCCTCCTATTCAACCTCTTCTTCCTACCACGATAGCTTCAAAATCCTTTGATTCTAAAGCTTTCTGTCAATACCATCGCTAGAATGGCGATGACACTGAAAAATGTTACTCTCTAAAGCATAAGATTCAAGACTTAATTGATTCTAAAGCTTTGTCTGTTGATAATTTTGATGGGAATAAATCTGTTTCTCCTCCTAATCAAAACCTTCAAATCTATACCAATCCTTTTCCTACACATGATACTAATACTATAGCTCAACCATCTTCGGTCGACATTGTTTTTGATTCAAAGATGGATGATCTTAATAACATTGTTAATCATGTGGAGAGTGTTGCGCCATCTCAACTTATTGTTCAAGATCCTTCACCTCCACTTCAACTTCCAATTCCACCTAAAA
>MU228351.1:1051273-1065043 GCA_018584345.1 Thuja plicata | reverse complement strand
GTTTATGTTTTATTTCCCTTGATTTGTCTTCCTTTGGGGGCATCTCGCAGTGGAAACGTAATTTGTAGAGTTGTTGATGTTTCCATTAAAACCATTGCTCCTGTTAAAGTGTTAGCAATGAATTTAATGTGGGGGAATACACTCTACTCACTTTTTACACACACGCATGTTCTAAATAGTTTTCAAGATTTAAAACTTTTCCCTTTATGGATTAAAATAAACTAATCCTTAAAGCATGGTCATTTTAACTTTTTAGGATCTCTTGATCCCTCCGGTTTAAATTTACATTGATCTCTTGATCCTGCCAGTTTTCAATTTACAATGATTTGATTCCTTTAAGAATGGATCTCCTTGATGGGTTGACTAGTGAGTAGCCACATTCACTAGGCAGTTCAATTCCATCTTTCCAGTTACGCCTTTTGTGTGGTTCACAATGAGACATAAGTTCTCATTGGGCAAGATAATCACACCCTTCTCTCTCTTTCCTTAACTGAGTAATGTCTCTCTTATCATGATATTATAGTTGATAAAGACTTAAGTCCCTTGGGGGCTTGAGGGTTTCTTTATCCCTTTTGGGTTCAATAAGATTATCTTTTCTGTATATTCTCCTTTACCAAGAGTTTGTGTTGAGCTCATACTCTTGCTAAAGTGGGGGCTAAATGTATAGTCGGAAAATGGAAGCACTTCCATTTTAGACTTGTTTAGGATTTTGAGTAAGTGGTTTGGGGTCATGAAAAGCTCCTTGAATGGGTTCCTGATCTTGACATGGCTTCCCCCTTGTTCTGTCCCTCTTTCCACTCCTATTTATCCCGATTTCTGCTTTCTGAACTGCAGACTGGTGATTATGGGCTTTAGGGTTAGGGTCGACCTTTTAGGTCTATGTTGACCTTAACCCCAACCCTAACCTAGGTCAGGGTTGACCTCGACCCTGACCTAGGTCAAGGTCGACCTCAACCCTAACCCAGGGTTTAGATCCTGGGGTCTCACAGTTTTTGGATGTTGGCCTTTGCAAAAAGTATTTTTTGCTTCCGAGTCGGCTGTTTCAGGTTCCGAAGTGTTGATTCCTAAATTATATTTAATATAGGTCCTCTTCTAGGGGAAAAGGCTTTAATGGGAATTTAATCCTCCTATGTAGGCCTCCTTAGAAGATTGTGCCCTAATTTCATATAAAAGGGAGCCTTCTTCTCTCATTTTCTCTAAGAATTACGAATGATAACCATCATCAAGAAAACTATCTTGAAGGGTGATTCAAGCAAGCTAGGGAGAAAGATTTCAAAGAATGCATTCATCCATCCAAGTATCCATTTTCATGAAGGAGATCCATTGGAGGCCATTGAAGGATTCAAGCTACATAGTGCCCTTTTGGTGATCTCTCCATCCACCTTCTTTCAAGCCTATTCCAAATTCAAGAACCCATTCAAGACTTGGTGTTGAAGATCTATAAGCAAGAGATTGAAGACATCCTACCTTTCTACATTCTACATTTTGAAGCATACTTGTGGATTCAAGGATTTGAAACCGCCAAAAGGAATTTTTCAAGCAAGGTGAATTTATGCATTTACTTTGTCTATTTCTGCAATTTCAATTACATATATTTGAGGTTAATTCCAAAACCAGGGTTTAACCAAGGCAAACCCCTTCCCCCCAATAAAAAATCCTCTTTTTCTTGTAGGTACAGGTTTAGAATAGTTGATTTGAGACCAGATCTGGATACCCTTTTCGACTTTCTTTCGGACAGTGCAAACAGATTTTCTGTCAAAAATGTGCAGGTCAGGGTCGACATTATTGGGTCAGGGTTGACATTTGTGGGTCAAGGTCGACATTTTTCATAAGATGACATTAGAATGGAAATTTTGTTCTGGGTTTTGTTCATCTCTGCGTTCCAGTTTGGGATCAACTATCATTTTTCCCAGAAATCATCTACAAACCTCAAAAAATAGCATTCTTTGATCTGTAATATTTCAAGGTTAGTGCATTTCTCCCATTTCTTCAATTACTGTCATATATCATATCTATACATATAATTAACATAATTTAAGGTATCCCTCTTGTTAATCTCTTTTCCAAATAGTTGATTCATTTGTGCAGTAGCCCTTCCTTTGGGTTGATCAATTTGGATCTTCCATTTGTGCATTTGGGAATAAAAGGGGAACATCTTATTTTCTCCCTTATCACAATTACAATATACAATCAATATAATTCAATTAAATATAAAGTAAGGTTAAGGAAATCAATGTATTCTAAGAAAATAAAAAAACAATTAACAATCAAACCTCCTTATACTAATTTTATATCTTACATTTTTGTAACCACAACACATACACGATTTCCCCCTTTACACTTCCAAGAAATTGATGACTACATCTGCCGTGTTTTTCTTGCACAGGATTCCCTCGGACCACTAAGTATAGTAATCAGTAGGAGTTAGAATATACTGGTGGTTAGCGAATGAGTTGGGGTTTATCTCCCTGATAAAATCAAATGCCCATTGGGTGAAGGGTCAAACTTCAAAGACCAGCTGTAAAGGCATTCGTAGGTTCCGCTCACGAGAGATGGTGGTTTGGCAGGTGTGGCACTTCCTTACATGAGTGTGAACTTCTTTGAAGATGAAGGGCCAATAATATCTGGTCTAGAGAATATAATGGGTAGTGGCATCAATTGAGCCATGCCTAGTCCCATACTGCCCTTGAAATTCTTCTATCATTTGGGCAGCTTGGTCTCTGTCTATGCACCGGAGGTAAATCCCCTCAAAATTCCTGCAAAAAAGCATTCCATTTTTTTTTATCATTAAGTGTGCACTTTTCTATTTTAGGGCATGACGTTTGTTAGGGGGAGCCCCTCTGAGCACTTGTTATTGAGAAATAGGTACACTAGATTGGTATACCAAAAATCTTGAGTGATAGAATCCCTAGTGTAGGTTTGACATTCAATGTTTGGGGTGGCTTCTGCCATCGCTCTACATAGCCCCTGGCCTCAGACTATTTTCATTGGTTGCATATGAAGGTCATATTATTGGAGGATGGCCATCCATTTCCCCCAACATTTGCCCAATTCACTCTATAGTAGTAAATATTTGATAGCCTGATCCGGGATGATGGCATGCACTTTGCTCCGGAGAATGTAGTACCAGAATTTCTTCACAGCCCAGACTAGAGAAAAGGATTGCTTTTCCAATGGTGTATATCAAACTTTGGTGTTTTTAGAGGGGAAGCTCATGAAGGCAATAGGTCGCTCTTCCCCCTCTACCTTGTGGGTTAAAGTTGCTGCTGCAAAATATGGCGAAGCAAAGGAGTAGATGTGGAACAAGAGGGAATAGTCTGGCCTTGCCAAGACCGGTGCCTCCACTATGGTTTGCTTGATTTGAGAAAATGCTCACTTCGCTTCGGGGCTCCACTCAATCTTGGTATCTTTCTTCATCATATCATTGAGTGGTTTGACAATCTCGGCAAATCCAGTAATGAACCGCCAGACAAAATTTATCTTTCTGAAGAAATATCTCATTTCCTTTTTACTGTCGGGCATTTGCAAATTCAGCAGTGCTTCAACTCTCTCTGGTTTGATGGATATCCCTTTCTTAGAGACGATATGCCCAAGAAATTTCCCTTTAGTGACCTTGAATATGCTCTTCTGGGGGTTAAGGGAGATACCATATCAGTGACATCTCTCGTAGATTTGAGCGAGGTGGGCGGGATGATCATGCCTATCCCAGGAAAAGACTGTTAAATAGTCCATGTAGATGATTATACACTTGTTAGCTAGGCTTTCAAATGTAATGTCCATGGCCTTCTGAAATGTGGCCCCTGCATTAATCAGGCCAAAGGGAATTCTCCGATATGCAAATGTTCCCCACTTGGTGGTGAACGCCATTTTCATTCTATCCCTGAACTTAACCATAACTTGGTTATACCCAAAGTACCCATCTAGGAAGGACATCATTTATGAACCATTAACAATTTCTAACACCTCATCTAGCGAAGGGAGAGGGTGATTTTCCTTCTTGGAGGCCTTGTTAAAGTTGATAAAATCCATGCACAAGCAGATTTCATCATTCTTCTTACACACAGGGACAAGGTTGGAAACCCATGTTGTATGCCGGATAGGAAAGATAATCCAGGCTGACAGTAGTTTTTGAACCTCCTGATGGATCAATGGTTTGATCAAAGGGTTTACTGGCCTCTTCTTATGTTGGAAAGGTTTGGCATCTGGTTCCAAGGGGATTGTATGTGTCATGATAGAGGTATCATAAGTCTTGAGATCCTCATACCCCTAGGCGATAACATCAATGTATTCTCGGAGAACCGCAAGAATCTTCTCCTTCTCCTCTGGGGAGTAGGAGGTACCAATGTGGACCAATTTTTCTTCAGTGGTTTTGTTGATGTTGACTATTTTGAATTTTCCTCCCTCAGAGGAGGATGATATCTTTTCTCCGCCCCGAGGGTCTGAATCAAAGATTCATTCTAGAGCTACAATCCCCTTAGGAATGGTGTTGGTGGGTAGGTTGATGATCCCTTCGTCTTCTTCTCTCTACCCAATATCGTAACAATCAATTTCCTCTACAATTTGATCTTTTAAGATGCCAAAATTTTCCATGATGGCCATAATATGTTGGTCATCCTTGAAAACCTGAAAGTGGGTGATATTGTCCGGAATGGACAGGGTGGGGACCATTTCAATAGAAAATTTACGGAGCCAAGAACCAGCCATTGGATCAAGGGTACTGGAAGACATGGCGAGGGCATCTAGAACATAGTTACAGTTCTAGGGAATAAGTTCGATGCTCAAAGCATCAAAGTCTTTAATTAGGATCCATGCCTAGTTGCGGTATGTGGCACACCTTTTGTCATGACATGTTTATTGGCTCCGGACCTATTATACAATTAATTTAGAATCACCCATTGCATGGAGGTGGGTGATCCCTTTTCTCAATGTGAATAGGAGTCCAAGGACCAACTCCTCATACTCTGTGACATTGTTGGTGCAGTTAAATTGCAACCTGTAGGATGCAAGGAAGGATTTTCCTCATGGGTTGATCAATTCGACTCTGGGCCCCTAGCCTTGTTTGGACCGGGATCCATCAAACTTTAAGATCCACAAATCATTGTTCATTTTATGGGGCTGGGGAAGCAAAGTGGCATTCAATTGGTTCTAGGGTTGGGAGGTTTGTGAGGTGATTCCTCTAGCTATGATGGTATGTTGATAAGGCTTTCCTCTAGGGAATCCTCCAGTTTGGGTTCCTGGGTGAGCGACACCCCAGGTGTACCACTGGGCGGATTTCTTGGTCCATAAAACCTGATATTATGTTCCTTCTCCTGGAGGTTAGTGATGTGGTGGGTAGCGATAGCCATACAAGGCTCACACTCTAGCTCATAGTATTTTTGATAATGTACCTGACACCAAGTGCTAGACAAGAGAGTGGCCAGAGTTGCCTTGCTACCTTGTGAGTCTACCGCACACTTTAGTTTCTTGTCCAGATCCTAAATTCTCAGAGTGATTATAGGATCCTCCCTAGGGATGAAATCAAAGGTCAGGATCTTCCGTGTTCGGTATACCCTAAGTGAGGATTCGGAGAAAAGGACCTCATTTATGCTCTTGACTTCAGTGAGTGCTTGTTTCATTCTGGGTTCGCTCTCTACCCGGATCTGATTTGATTTTAATTTCCAAGGGAGCCATAAGTGGGAGAAGTCCGTCGAGAAATACTTGTTGTGTGCCTTTAACCAATTTTGACTTAAAAATATCCCGTAGGTTTCAGGGATGTCCACCACTTGGATGTCTATGGTGCTCGATATCTGGGGATCTTGGATGAGCTAAATCTAGACGTTCTTCAGCTCACCAACCATTTTCATGATATTTTTGTCTAATTGGAGTATTGCACTCTTGGATGGTGTGGGAGTGAGTCCAAGCTTCTAGCAGATAGATAAGGGCATGACATTTCCCGAAGCACCGGAATCTACAAGGAAGTTGTACAGATTCTTCCCTTAAATGTTCAAGCCCAGTAAGAAGGGAGGATCCTCTGTGTTTCCCTGAAAGATGACTGACTTGGCATCATCAAAGGTGATAGTATTTGGTGGATGACTGATGGCTTTAGGGTTTCCCAAGAGCTATAGAAGGGATTTCTTCTACTCGAGACAATTTAGAAAAACTTCCATCAAGGTCATGGAGGTGGTGGTGCTTTCTAATGCCTTGGTAATATCAAACTGCCCCTGGGTAAAGTTCGCTTCCCTTGGTCAGATCCCTGACGTGGTCAGGTCTAGGTCCTTTCGATGGGAAGGAATGATCAATTATGTTGTCCTTGGGGGTGGTATTCTTGGGAGGCATTTATGCATAAGATGGCCCTTTGCCAACCTAACTCCAAGTTTTGTAGGGAGTCTGCGGGTTGGTAAAGGTGTTGGCCTCAAAAGCCAGGATGAATTCATCAAAGAACCCTTGTAACTTGGGTTCTTCTTTGTCCTCTTTGTCTATCCTGAAGAAGATGGTCTCACACATGAAGGTAGTGTGAGGTGGCTCTAATTTGGAGGATTCTGGGGGAGTTATATTAGTAGGTTGTTGTTTGTCTGACTGGTAGATCATAATGATCTTCTCCAGTGTGGTGCAGTTCACCTCAGAGTGTGAGCTAGTGTCATGCAATCTACACCATGTGGTCAGGGGGTGGAATTCTGTGAGCTACATAGAATGACTGGGTCCAGCACCACCCTAAGTGGTATTTTGATTTGGAGGAGGACCTCCAGTATTTATGTTATTGTTCCATTGTTGTTGGTTGGGCCGAGGCCCATTATTATAGTTTTGAATCTCGAAATGGAATTCTGTTGGCTGGAGAAAACATTCCCTCTATGGGAATTGGGGTTTTGGGGTGTGGAAGGCCCCACCTTTAGTTGTCCATGTCCATCATCAATGAGGACACCAATCACCAGAGGGATTCAACCTCAGTGGACAACTAGGTAGTTTATCACAGTATGACAACTGTTGTGGTGGATTACCTGGGAAAGCGACAGTAGCTCTCGGAGTCGAGGACAACAATCCTCAAGCCACAGCCAAATGGAAGAAAGGTACTCTAGATGGTTGTGTCAAAGGTTGCTGCATTTTCTATGGTTGGTTCCAGGGAATGTACTCCATACCCAGAATTGTTTGGGCTTGAGAAGGGTAAATGTACCAGGCCTATTAGTCTATTAGTGGTGGGCCCATGACCATCATTGGGGCACCCATTTCAAGATTGGGGTTGTATCCCCTGGCGTAAGGAGTTCCACTGAGCAACATATTGAAGGGTAAGCTTTGTCCAACCCCACCGGGAGCTTTGCTCAAATCATGGGACAACTCCAAGGCTAAGTTGTAAAATTTTTCCAGAGTATCCTGGTCATTGGCAGTGGTAGTTCTCTAGAGGAGAGTAGAAAAATGGGGTCCATGGAGTTCAGGTATGTCTGGATGGTTACATCAGTTGATGGGATGAAAGGGCCATGCACCGCTTCAAAGCACGTTGGAACCGATGGTTGAATGTAGCGAGAGGCTTGTTCAATTCCTTCCTGATGGAGATAAACTGGCAGTGGGACCAAGATGAGTCTACGTGAATGCGGAAGGATGCCAAAAAGGCATCTTCCATATCCTGCCAACTATTGATGGAGTTGGCAGGAAAGTTTAGGTACTAGTTTAGCTCATTCTGTCCTAAGGACAAAGGAAACATCTAGGTTACAACATTTTGATGTTGTATCCAGTGTCTGTTCATGGCATCTTTGTAGGCCTAGAGGTGTTCTTCTGCAGTTCAGGGGCCTAGATGCTCATATTTGGGGTAGATATTCTTTAGATGCGGAGGAAGATCGTTAGTAGCACCAGGGAACTGCCCCATCGGGGAACCGATATTACTGAAGTAGGTAGACATTGGGAATGTTTGGTTTTGGCTGGGTTGAGTGTTAGTCCTCAAGATTATTTGAGGGATTTGGGTATTCTGGCATGTAGCGAATCCCCAGATAAAATTGGCTATCTATCTCATTTGTTGTGTCCTTTTCTTTTGGATGGGAGGTCCGAGTTCTACAAACTCTCTGAGATTCAGAGTTGATTGAAGCATTCTTTCAAAGCACAGGAATGAGAATGACTCTATCTTGTGAAATGTTTGGTTCCTAAAACTACTGCTTGGGGAGCCCTCAGGCAGTGTAAAATCAAAATCTTTTGAGGGAGACGAGCTCATGCCCTCCTTCTAGTGCCAGTTTCTATTGATGGGACTTTGTGACTGGCTCCTACAACAGAGGTAAGTTGTCACTGGGTACCAGGGTACCGACCAACTCTGCCTAAAGAGGTTTACTAGAGAATGAATTATCCTAGCCTCTAAGCACCTAGTAGTTGGGTCTTGATGGTGTGGGGGAGCTAAGTTGGGCAGGTGACTATTGTTTAAGGGAATAGATGGTTTTTACTCATCTTCTTGGGGATTTCAAAAGGGATGGGGTTTCCTGAAAGCATTTGGATTATCAAATAAAACTCAAAAGATAGATCAAGGTTAGACGTATATTTCTACCTATAGTTATGCAATATATATTCAAAAATCAAACAATGCTCCAATGCAAGAAACTACACTAAATACCAAATACACAATGAACCAGTGATTCATATGCATTCAATAGCAAGGGGAGATAAGATCATAAATTAAAACTAAAACATAGAAGCAAAGGACATAAGAAAACATACTGCACAAAAGATGCTTCATAACCTCAGAGATCAGAACAACACAACACATGGCCAAAAGATGTTCCTCCTTCTTTCATTATCTTGAAAATGTTCCAACATCACTAGAGAGTATATTCATGGCTCCAAGGGAGAATTATAAGCTACCAAGAACAACTGAGGATTGAGCTCCTGAGAACAACTGAAAGGAATATGCTATGAACTTGAAAATACTATGCTTCTATTACGGTTGGACTGCAAAATCATTAATTTCTTTGACCCTTTTTATGGAATCAGACTTCTTATTTATATACAAACTTGACCTAAAACTTGACCTAATCTATCTGTACACTTGCCAAATATAATACATTATCCATGGTCTTTACTACTTGCACCACTTACAATCACCTCAAGATGTATAGAGGTCTGACAAGACATAAGAATAAGATAGAGGATAAATCTAGAAGAATCAGCCTAGAGAAGAGAGCCAAGGTACTTATAGAAGAAATTTTCTTGTCCTAGTAACCTAGGCTACATGCCTCATAAATGCAAATTGTGGCTCCCTATCTTCAATGTGCCCTAGGTAGTTAATGTAGGAGCGGCGTCTCAGGTTAATCATCTATCAGAAACATCTCTTCCACCTAACATATCCTTATCTAGATCACCTACATTCTGATCCTTGTTAACTATTTAACAGTGATCGATCGGCTTTGGGGAACCCTAACATAGATCGCTATGAATGAATACAAAACTTGGACCTAGAATTCTGAAGTTCGGGAGCTTACGCTCAAAGAATAAAAAATTTGCAAAAATTTGTCCTGTTGGAAAAAATCTCTGAAGTACAGAGGAATTTATTTCCTTATACTCTTTTGAATTCCTCCAAGATCTCAAGGATTCCATCTTCATATATCTCTTTTATACAATTTTGGCGCTCTTTGGCCACCTCCAACTACTTGCCCATATCCTGGGCACCTTCTTTAAACTCTACCCCCACCTTTGCTGTATCATGGGCTCAGAGCATCATGCAGGAGAGATGCGACATCTTCGATGTATCAAAATATTCAGAAGTCCGAAACCATGACTCTATTATTTCATCAAACTTGCTCACCACAAAATCCATCGAAACACACATCTCGGTGGTGAAGGGATTGACTGCCAAAACCCTTGTAACAAATGCCGCATATAAATTTAAAGAATTTTCAATTGTCGATACTTTACCCTTTAAGGCCACTACCAGTTGCTTGCTTGTCTCTATTTTGAGACCAAGTCTGGAGTGCTAGACCCAGAGGAACCCGTAATGTTCTTCTCCCAAAATTCCTTTATCGGTGATAACATCTTCCCCAATGTTCATTATTTCTTCTAATTCACTTATCCATTCTTTGTATTTTTCAATCTCTCCCTCCCACTAGGAAATGACACCATTCATGAGGCCTAAGATGTTAGTGGTGTAATGGAGGTCTTAGAGTGTGGCTGTCAGGAAGCGCCTTATGGATCCCACCTGCCCAGCCACCCAATCATCTAGTGCTTGCACTTTCTTCTTCATGGTTCTCAACGCATCTATATCACCCTGTGGAAGTGGTGTTCTGGATGTGAAAGCCTCCAAAGGAATTGTAGCTAGAGGTTGTGTCAACTCTGTTAGAAGCTCGAGGAGATTGGAATTTTCTTCTTTTTCCTCCTTTAGTTTATGAGATTATTGGTTGTATCGAGCCTCAATTTCCCGACTAGCCTCTTTTAATAGGTTCAACTCTCCCTATTTGTCTCTCCTCCCAAGAAGTACCTCCATGATGGTGTATTCTTTGGTTCTTACTGTTTCCACTTCTACATCTAGGGGAGGCATCCCCACTACTGCGACGGTACTTCTTCTCAGACTGGTCTGAAGGGTATGGAGGATCCGGTCCCTTTTGGGCTTCTGAGCCTCTTGGTTTTGCGCCATCATTTTGGCCAGAGAGAGGGGAACTCTTTCTACTGCTGGGGCCTTCCTTTTTCTTGACTCTACTAGCCATTATAGTGGCGGGGGTGGTCTTATGGCTAAGTCCTAGATGCTTGGGTTTTACTCGGGGGTTGGCCGCACTTCTTCGACATTCGTAGTCTTTGTGGACTCCTTTTCTCCACTCATGGGATTCCTTGTTTCTCCCACCTTTGTGGAATTTTCATGTGTAGTGTTAGGGACCCCGCCTTCCTTGGCACTTGTAGTATTTGTATCCATATTTCTAGGGTTCTCCCCCATGTCTTGTGCTGCTGAATTTCTTTAGCATTACTCATCGGGACATTCTCCTCTGATGGCACATCTTCTAGAGGGGACAAAGGTGTCTGGCCTAGATCTGGCTATTGTGCTATGAAGACCACCTTGCCAAATGCCAGATTCTGGGGTATCTGATCACCTAGGGTAGCTAGAGGCATTTGGATCATGACGAATGGAGGTATGGTTGCTTCCAAAGGTCTGGTTTCCCCAGCCATTGTCGGCTACTCATCTTGTATTTTCCTTCCTTCTATCTCGGTCCCAGGGACCAATGTTTCTTTAGCACTTGGTATATTTACCAATTCTTTCTCTTTCTCTTACGCTTTCTCCCAAAATTCTTCTTCTGAGTTAATTTATTTTTCTTTCCTTTCTCCCTCCCCAGGGATATTTTCCACCTCTTGCACGATGATCTCTTCCACTGCCCGCACTATATCTTCCTGCAAATTTACCAGATCATTGGTCTGGAAGATGTCATCAAAATTTTAATGAGGAGGGGAGGCCTCTAGCTGATCCTCTACTTCGGGGCTGGAAGGGATAAGCTCTAGAGGAATGTTTCCCAATTGCTCGGGGCTTACATCTGTGCTTGGTGGAGGGTTATCTGCCCTTGGCTTCCTTCTCCTTGTTTGTTGCGGGACCCCAATGTCCATAATAGTTAGAGTCTCCTCCTCTATGTTTACCACCTGGCTCATTAGTGTTGCAAGTGATGGTGAGCCTGAAGGAAGGGTGGATCCCACCATAGTAATTGGAAGACCGAGAGAAAGCCTTGTGCTCATTGTTTCGCCCAGTTGCCAGGTTGACTTGATCTTGGTGTGGATTTGTTCCATGATGGGGGGTAGAACTGAGGATGGGACCGGGGATGGGGTGCTCTCCTTTTCTTTACCCTTATCTCTACCTTGTTTGGCCGCTCCAGAGGTAGATGTGGACCCCCGCAAAATTGGACACCGGCGGGTACTTTTCTTTCACACTTGTGCAAAATATTCATGACTACATTGTATGACGCCTTGGATGACATCCTCAATTTTCAAAACTTCTGGGGTTTCCCAATCCACCGAAGGGAGATCCAAATTATCGATCCCCTGTAATTGGTATGACGGGTCCTCCAAGGGCCCACTATCTGAAAAATCCTTTGGAAAGGTCTGAAGGTCGAGGCACTTCATCATCTCTTTGGTCATCCTCTCATACTTTCACCCCTGAACATCGAATTCATCTTGGAAATATGCCCAAAAATCCTCCTAGTGAGGCTCATGGGGTGTGGATGCCCGGGGTAATGCTATGTTTATTTTGCCGAGTGGGTCAAAATTGTTCCTTTCTAGGTAGAACTCGGCCAGCCCCAGACTTTTTACCTCATTATCAGCCTCTTTGGCCGCTGCAAGACTACAAGAATAATTCCTGCAAGTGATCGGGAATGGGGTGGAGGTAACTTTCTTCACTCCATAAAGTGCATGAAGCTCCAGGATTTGCTTGTAAAACTCCATCAAAATAATCCTATCCCCACAATGCTTGGGTAATAGGTAGGGCTTGTCAGAGAATCTGGTCACTCGAATATAAGAATGCTAGTGAAATTGAATAAAATAGTTCCTGTATGTACTGAAAAAGGTCATAGCCTCATTTGTCAGCTGGTAACTAGCATCTTGAGATGGTTTCAAAATGTTGTAGTAAATGAAGGTATCATTTACTTGGAAAAAATTGGGGAAACTGGCTTCCCATTGAATTTGGTGAAAGTGATCCCAAGGTGCATTCTGGCCTGGCTCGGTCCCAAGGACACCCACTATAACTAAACCCTAAATTCTGGGTCTCTACTATGCTAGTGCCAATAGAACATACAAAGTCATGTAGAATTTTGATGACTTGCTGACGTTGTTCAGCTGAAAATCTATATGATTGGCAACAATGGTTTCCCAATCAAAGTTCTTCCCATTGGTGGTGATGCCGTATAAAAATTAATACATCTAGGCTAAGAAATCCTGGGCATGAGATTCCCTAAAGACCTGACACAGAAAGAGGATCCCCGCCTCTATGATTTCTTTGAAATCTGTGTGGGGGATCTCCAACTTTATCTTCTTGTAGTACTTCCTTGGAGTCTTCAATCAGTGGGTGTTGAGGTGTTGCCTGGCAACTTGCTGCACAATAGTGAACTCTTTTAGTGATGTGGCGCGGGAGATGATAATAGAATTAGCAAACTGGGGGATTCCCAGTCCCGAAGCCAGATGTAATGCCCAAAACTTACACCTAAAAATGCAACAATTTTTTTTTAAAAACAAATAAATATAACATACCATTTTAACCCAATCAGGAATTCATGGTTCTAGTAATTATAATATTTATCAATAACACAAGATGGAAATGGAGCAACCTTAAACATTATCCTTTAATAGTATTCAAATGACAATCATACGAAGATGTTGCATACCTGAGTTTTCTCCCTTGCCTGTGGATCATATTCTCCTTGCCTCTCTATTTCCTGCATCCTTATATATTTCTACACAACTAGATGCATGATGTTAAATTCATTTCTGATTACATACACAATCATAAGATAAGCTAAGACAATATCATAGCTAAATCAATCATAAGCTATTTCAACCAAGTTTCGTAAAGAGATGCAACTATGAAAAAATTATTGGTAAGGGGGTGTCAAGAGCCAGGAAAAACTCAGAAGTACAAGTCCTAAGGGCCAGACCTAATGCCTTGGGGGCTCATCGTAGATGGCCTTGCCTACGTAACTCACAGAGACATCGTAGTTCAGGTTGACTTTATTTTTAAACCAATCCTTTAAAGATTGGTAGAAGTGGGTATGCAACCCTTCCTAGGGTTCAATTCTCTAGACAGTTTATCCATTAAAATCCTTGCAACTCTACAAACCTCATTCTAGACATCATTGTGTTAAT
>MU228351.1:929883-985062 GCA_018584345.1 Thuja plicata | reverse complement strand
TGGTTTATCATTATTGGAAGGAGTATAATGTTTGATGCTACCTCTTTGCAAAAGGCCATCTTCAATGTCTTTTCCCTTCTTGAAAAGGGATTCAAAGGTGTTAGGTGAAGCCATTTTCATTTGGAAGGACATCTCAGAGATTAAATTCTTTGTGAAGATGTCAATTAAGTGACTATCAGGTATTTTCCATGGCATGCAATTCACAATATGTCTCCATCGCTGCAAGAAACTAGCAAAGGTTTCTCTATTCTTTTGTTTAGTATTGCACAAATCGCTGAGTGTCACTTGATGCTCAATGTTATACAAATATTGTCCAAAAAATTTCTTTGCAAGGTCAGAGAAGGTAGAAATTGACCCATAAGGAAGGGCCATGAACCATTCCAAGGCTGCACCTCCAAGAATCCTAGTGAAAAGTATTTTTAAATAATTCTCATTATAGGCGACCTCTTTACATGCAATGTAAAACTCTTTGAGATGTTGGAGAGGACATGTCTCGCCTTTGTATTTATCAAATTTGGGCATCTCAAATTTTGGTGTGAATGGTTGCATTGTGATAGACTTGTCAAATGGGTAGGGACAAATATCTTCAAAAGAAAACTCCTTCTTGCCCCCACTTTGTAAACCTTGTACAATGCTTTTGAGCTCATTGAATTGTTGGGTGAAATCTAGAGTATTTTGTGTGAAAAATGGGGGTACATAACCTCCACCTCCTCCAAATTGTGCAACTAAAAAGCCCGTGGAGGTCATACCAATGGTAGGAGGAGGTATATATTGATAGGCTCATGATGTATTGTTTGTAGATGTTTTTTCCCCCATTGTTTGAAACAAAGATGAACACAAAGGCATGGAAACTTGCCCTACATTGTTGACATTAGCACTTGCTCCTTGAGTCATTGTCGTTTGAGTGCTATTGTGTGTAGTATGGTTTGGAAAAGCACTTATGATTTGTTGGATTTGTTCAGGTGTCAATTGGGGTATTGATGTGGTTGTTGATATAGGTGCTGATATTGGTGTTGATATGGGAGGTTTGCTAATAGGTCCTTTACTAGTGTCACATGATGATGTAGCATTTGAAGTAGAAGCCATGGCTGCAGTAGTGACAACAGTGACTTTAGTGACATTTCTGGTAAGGAGTGTTTTGTCAAAGTCAACAGGAACTGTGACACCATTATGAATGAGATTCAGAAATATCTCATCACTGTTGTGCAAGATGGCCTTCTCAACCATTTCCAAATTGTAGGGGTCTCTAAGGAAGTGAATCACTTGGGTGGGTCTTTCTTCTTGGTCCACTAATTCCATTTCTTTGGCCACTTCCTCAGCTCATACCCCACTTCCATTAAAGTATTGTGTGGCAAATGAGTTCTCTTCACGATTGACAGCGTTGAATGTTGTTCGCCTCATGTTTCTAGCTTGGGATCAAGTGATAACCATACAATGGTAGAAGAATGAAAGACAAGGAGATGTAGGAGATGAAATGGAGCAAAGATCTTTGATTGGATTTTATTAGATTTGATTGATTGATTGATTGGGTGAAGGATTTATTGGATTGAGGATTGATTTGATTAATTAAAATGATTGATTGGATGATTGATTTAAAGGTTTTTGGAACAAAACCTAAGCATGTTAAACCTTATGATGATAAAAACACAAAGGATTTAAAGTAATACCTGTTCTACTTGAAGACGGACTTGTGATCTCAAGCAAAATGGGATATCACTAAGGGATTTAAATTACTTGAGACAGACTGATGGTCTACAAGCAATGTTGTATTTGTTTGAGGATGAAGTTTTATGATACTTTGATTAAGGTCTTTCAACCTAAAGATTTGATTTGATTTTGATCTAATGCTCCAAAGGAAGAATGATGATGGAAGAAATGGAAGAATGATCCAGAAGCCAGGTGTTACCTAATCATATTGTTCAAGGGTGAAAAAATCTCTGTTGAGTGAAAACTTGGCCATGAAATTGCAAACTTTATTGTTGTAAATGATTTTGTCAAGTTTTTCACAATGTTTAATACCTTGTTTGATGGATGTTGCAATGTGTTGAAATTCCTTGAATTTATGAGTGGTTTCCTTTTGCTCTCTAAGGACTGGAGATGTGGGAAGTTTAATGTTCTTATGCTTCTTAAAAATGGTCATGTCATGGAAAAATTGATTTTGGCTAAGTGAATGAATGATTTAGGACAAATGGTTATAGGGTCCTGTAGATGGTCAAATTTTGATTATCTCAGCCAATTTTGAAGCTCACTATTTTGAAGCAGAGACGACAGTCTCAGACGCAGCTGGCAATCTTCGCAGATGATGATTTGTGTAGATGGTGATCTGTGTAGATGGAGAATCTAAAGCGGAGATGGCTGACTGAGACTAAGGCAGTGTGTTAAAATTCTAGGTAGATTTTGATTTTCAGTCCAATTTTGGGGAAAATTGTTCAATGGCAAGAACTGATTTTAAGAACAAGCAAAGTAGAAAAGAACAGACACACGTCTCAAGACAATCCAATAAGGGACAAAGCAACCTTAAGGGATACTAGCAAATGTGACATTGGGGGATCTTGCTTCAACTTTGTAATATTTTGATTTTGTATGTTCAAGTGACTCTTTCAAGCCACTTATGTTTTTACTGGGTCTAGCACAATGAAAATAGTTTGAACAGTAGCTACCTTAGGAATTTGGCTTCGCATGAAATATTATAGGCCCATTGCTTGGTAGTCCTTCAGCTCACATAGCATGTCACCCCCAGAAGGGCACCCTTGTTTTTGCCTTTTTCCAGGTATTGTTGCCGTGCTACGAAGATCTCTTTCACAACATAATACCCTGGGACACATATGAGGGGAATCTTGGGGGAAGATTCTTCCCTCCCCTTGCACTATAATAAGTCACCGTTCGGAGGTGAATCAGGTAGGCTACTACTTTATAGTTGCTAGCAAGATTTCATGGCATCCCCGCAATCAATTTATATGGCATGAGACACTTAAGTCTCTAGTTCAACCATGCCAGTATGCTGATGATATTCACTCAGTATGGACTACCATTGAAGATGACCCACCCAAGCTTGAAGGGATAAAGAGGACCTTTTGGTCACACTTTATTTATATACCAGCTGAAGGGATTACCGGTTTGAGGTCATCCTCTAAAGGGGAAGCGCTCCCTCTAGACAGGCCTCTCTAGAAGCTTGATTAAACTAAGCTTTCTCTTCACCCAAGATCCACAAAGGCGAGGGGAGATGATATGGCTATAGTTTAATCATAGCGTCACGTAAATTAAAGGGATCTATCTAATGACAAATAAGCTTGAAAGAAGTGTTGAAAAACACTTCTTCAAACACACCAAGAAGAGTTCATTTTCTAAATTAAACCTAATTAAAGCAACTAAGTGTTTTCTACCTAAGTAAAAGACACAATAGTATGGTTAAGCATGCAAGTTCAATTTTTTTCCCACATAGCAAGAAGAAAAGCTTGAAAGGTGTGTTAAATTTGTTTTAAGTCATTCAAGAGTTGTGAGGTTCATTTCCCTTAAGCATTCAAGATTGGGTAAAGTTTATTTTATGCAACATCCATTCCAATACAAATGATTAAATATACAAGTTCATTTAAATAACCCTCAAAAAATCATTCACAGAACCTGCATGAACTGGTTAGTAGTTTGGAATTTCAGATGTGTTAAAAAAAAAAAAACCCAGGAAAACAGTCGCAGACGACGGATCTTCGCAGACGGTGATCTGCGGAAACGGTGACAGACCTGCACAAACGACAAAAAGAAGACAGTCAGATTTTACTAAAAAGAAACAGACCTATTAAAACTGAAAAATAGCATTTTTATCAAATTACTCCAGCATTTAACCCTTAAAAAGTTTACTACTGTCAGAAATCAGAGAGTTAAAAATACTGTAAATTGACAAAAAATGATTTTAAAACACAGTTTTATAAGTCGCTTTCGGATAGGCGGAGATGGTAAAGTAACAGCGTAGACGATCGAGTTTCACAGATGACCGAGAAGCGGAGGTGGTGATTTGCGGAAATGGCGACTCCAGAGTGGAGACGGGTCTGTGTTAGATTTTTTTGAACTACGAAAAATCTGCAAAAAAGTTAGAAAACAAGGGACATGGGTCCCACCCGACGTGCCAAAATGTATGCAATGAAACCTAACCTGTTGGGAGCACGCTCAGACATGCAAACGTTATAGATAAATATCAAATAACAACATTAAACATGTCTAAAACATACTATTAAAAACAACAAGAGATCCATCACAACCTCAGATGAGCCAAACAAGTGCACCCAAGCCTTGTTGATTTGCTCTTAAAGAGGTTTGTGGGTGTGCTCTCCCAACACAATATTATAAATCCCACTATTTGATTAAGGAATGCAAACTAATTGATTGAAGAGAGTGAAGAACTCAAGAAGCAAGTATTGAAAACTTGTCTCAAGCCTTCACTATGAATGCAAATGCAATACTATGCTATGATGAAGATTCCAAAGACTAAGCTAAGATGATATGCATAAGACTATAGAAATAAGTTCATTTGCCATTATCCTAACATGTAATTTCTAGATTCAACTATGAACTAATGAGCATGAATATAAAATGCACTTAAGAATTTCTAGAGTTATACTAGCATGATAACAATGCATAAAATGAGAGATGATTTGCTCTTGAAAAAGGCCTCTATTTATAGAGTTTTTGGAGGAGAGAGAGGGCTTGGATGAGGTGGAGCTCATGTGGCATCCACATAGGTGCCACATGAGGGACACATAAGCCATGCAAGAGGCCCACTTTTCTCACACATGTGTGAGAAACTTTGGATGTGATGGGTCAAAGTGTACTTAATGTACACATGTGAAGGATCTTGTAAGGTGTAAGAGGGTGTAAGAGTTTTGGACCAATGAGACACTTTTGGAAAGTGTAAGAAGATTTCATCATAGGTGTAAGAAACCTTGTTGGCACCAAATAAGGATTATTTGGAAAAGTCAATTTTTGGAAATTTGCTCACACATGTGTGAGCAAATAATTAAGACTAATTGTTGTAGAAATCAAGAAATTAGATTAATTAACATTAGTTAATTAATAGATAGGTCTATTTGGTGAGAGTGATGTGAGATAGGGTAGGATCTAGGTTCAAATTAGCTTAATCCAAATTAGATTTAGATTAATTGTGGTTTAGTAGAATTTAGGTCATGTGAAGGAATAAATAAATTAAAAATTTATTTAAAGGGAATCAATGAGGGATAATGTATTAAATGAGATTTAATACATTAAAAGGGGTAGTATTTAAATTAAATTCACATACTAAGGAAAGTGAATCATATTTAATTAAATAAATTTAATTAAATAGATAGAAGAATATAACAAATATAATTAATTAAAATTAACTATAATATTTTTTGAATATTAATTAAATTAATATAAGGACAATTTTGGACGTCTACAGTTACCAAAATATTTTATATTCTAAAGTTTTTAAATTCAATATTTTCTTTTGTTGTATAGAATAATTAATATATATATAACTTGGTGTTCACATTATCAATAAAGATTTGATACACATTGCTCACACTCGCTACCAATTATGCCTACTCCAAAATTATCTTAAAGCAACAAAATTGGAGGTTTCATGTTCATTTCTGCATCCACAAAAGCTTCGTCTGTAGATGCCAAATCTTATACGTCATCAACAATTTCCTATGTTGAAACAAGCGATTTATCAACACAATCAATACTATTAACTTTCTCATAATTATTGTAACTGCCTCTTATATCATCCTCCATTTCTATTTTTATCTAGTCAAAATGAAATTTTTGGTGATATTGAAAAATAAATTTACATTATATACTGTAAGGGTTTCCCATTCACCTTTCTTCATCATAATTCACTCTTCATGCAACATGGAGTTTTAAGGTAAGCATCTTGAGATAATTTATTAGTATATATAATTATTATATTAAATAGTTTGAGGGCTCAAGATTGCCTGATTTTGTTAAACACCTCTTGTTATAAGTGAACAAATGTTTTTGAGTGGAGGTGTTTTCTGATGAAGTAAAATTGTGCAAGGGAAATAACTCTTTTCACGCTCTAGACATTCTCAATAATTTTACTGATAAAAGTCAAATCTCCTATCGACTCACAATTGCACACACAAAAGCGTGCAATTTTTAGTAGTAATTTAAAGGGCAGAGGATGGAGAAACATCTAATGGTAGGAAGAAGTAGAAGCATATGATGTCGTGATTATAAGAAGAAAATTATTTAGGTATTTTTAAAATATAAGAACACCTACTATAAAGTAAACAAGTGCCATGTAGTAGCGAATACTTGCTTTTATAGTAGTATAACAAAAATATTTATTGCAATTATTAATTATTATAATTTTTTATATTAAAAATAAATTATAAAAATTATAAAAAAATAGAGTAGTCCAGAGATCATCATATAATAGGAGGCATATGGCCTTTGTTCATTGGATACTTGCATTAGATCCTAGATTACAAAATGTACATAGTATTGATAATTATCATATCATAAATTGGATATGAGAAAAACTATATAGAGACCCATTATATCAATTATCTCCACTCTCGTTGTATATCTCCCACTCCCAATACCCCCAAAGAGGGGAGACTACAAAGATATCATCATTGGATCCAATCTCCTTAATGTTTAAGTTCCTACTAGAATTGAAATAGATTATGGCCCCAAAGTGATCCTTCCTTTTGTCTACTTTTCTTGGACAAGCCACCTTATTATACTTCTTATGATACACTAATAGATCCTTGTGAAAAGTGGGGTTGGTGCTGTTTTTTTATAATCAGGCATTCTCATATCTAACTTTTTATTTGTTCACTATTACTAGCTCACCCTCTAGCAATTTGAGAAATTTGGGATTAGATATTTCCATGGTAATTGTACCCGCATACTAATATGAAAGGATTAGTAAGCAACCTCCTATTCTTTTTAAATTCCTCATCATTCCTTGTCTTCCATGTAGTCTGTAAAATTTCAATGGAAAGAGACAACCAAAAAAGGATTGCAAATTTTTCACATTTCTAGTAAGAATTTCCAACCAATATTTTTTAATTATTCAAATCCCAATTATATAAGTCATTGCAAAAAATATTCCATATTTCCTTGGCAGAAAAGAATTCAAAAAAGATGTGCCTAATAGAATCTAGTTTCCTGCACATAGTGCAAAGTTTAGTATCAACATCTTGCACCTTGTATGATAGCCTTTGTAATGATAGTAACCACCTAAAATAATCCTTTTTAGGCTCTAAACAATTGGACCATATTAACCTAAAATGTTTTTTCCATTTCTTACTGTCAATCTAAATATTTAAACATTTTTTCATATAATAAACAAATATCAAATTTATTAGCTATTTGACTATAAATATCTTTAAATTTGGTCTTACTTGAGGGAGAGCCATCTATCCATTTAATATCATTATATTTTTCCTTACCCCCTCATCATCAATCTTGGATAAGAGGCCCGGACAACCAACAAGTACACCACATAGGAGGTCATGTAAAACTTAGGGTTTATCTTAAGCCTTTGTAATTGTTGGTCTAGAGTGTCACTGATTATTTGGCCCCAGTCAATCCTTTTCTTCAACTTCCTGATGGTGTCAATATATAAGACCATCTAGATCTCAAGTTGTCTGGATTGGGGGAGACCAAAAAATCAATGCTAACCAGTCCCAGTCAAAATTTTTCATGTAGGAGGTCGGACCAAACTATATCTTCCATCCAATCAATCAGATCATTGATCCTATAGGATCATTGATCAATCCAATATGCAACAAGCTCGCATAAGACAATTCTTTGTCACTATGATACTCAGCAAATCCTATCTTCATCAATCAATATCAAAAAATATTGCGATCATAGGATTAGATATACCATGATGTCTTCTTTTAATCTCCAGCTTCATAGCATATGATAATATGACCTCTGTCTGTACTATCTCAATCTTTGAGCCTATATCCTTAATTATTCTTCATACTTAGTTGTTTTCATCACCAAAACTTTGTTAGAATACTTTAGGGATAACTGAGAGGGGGGGGGGGGGGGGGAATCAGNGGGGTGAATCAGTTATCAGCAAATTTAAATTTGTTGTACTTATTAATCCAGATTGATACAAAGTAAATGCACATTCAGATAACACATTACACAACACATCAAATTTGGTTACGGGGAAACCAAATGGTAAAAACCTCGGTGGGAATTAGTACCCACAAAGAACTATACTGTTTATAGTAATCCCTGTTAAAAGATCTTTCGACCCTGTTAGGAGTTGTTCATTATAATGTAGTGGTATAGTGACCTGGTTAAGGGTTGCACCCTATTAGGAGTCTTTTATGATAACCCTGTTAGGGGTGGTGGACTCACTGTCTAAGTGTTGAAGGCTACAACCTTCTGGTTATTTGATACACACTGTATCAACAAGGTGAACTGTTGTTTGTGACACTGCTTGTCTGATCAGTTCCTTTTGTGCGCCGATGATTTAACCTCTTGTAAAGAACTACAACATTCTTATCTATATTCTTAAAGCTTCAACTTCAATATCTATATTATCAACATATGATAAATATAGCTCTGCTGCTTTAACACTTTGCTCTGCTTTTCTTATCTTTGGCTTTCACAACTCTTCTTATCACAAATGACCTTCTATAAGTATATACACCAAGTATGAGATCATGGGACCTGTAGGAAAACTCTTCTTAACATCCTTTTTGGCTCTACTAAGCACGCAAGCATAATTACAACCGTGCAAGTATAAACTAAATAGACGCGTCGCTTCACTAAGTTAGCTTCACCAATTTAACCATAACTTTGCAATCTTCTTGAAATAAGTTTGACTCCTTTAGATTAATATCAACAAATCATAACTCATCATGAATATACACATGCATATCCTAAATATAGGCGCAACTCAATAAACACATTACATACGTCGGCCTTAAACCGTTATTCCTCCAGAATTGTAACCGCCAATAACAGAATTACATATCTTTACTGAAACATCATATCTGGGTCTGCATGTATGAACATAGAATAATAAACATGTCAACAACATGTATCTATCAATGCAAGTCTTCATGTCATCATATGGATAATTACATACAGAAGTGCTGCTGTGTATTATATGTTGTCATCAATGACAAACATACAATCAATCAACTGTTAAGAATCAAATCTCCAACAAACTTTATGTAGGAAAATTATATAGCAAGTGACCAATAGTAAAATATATAGTTTTCATCAATGAAAAAATATCATGCATTACCAGTTGACTCTTGCCAACAATCTCCTCCTTTGGGATTGATGGAAATACTTAGTGAAAAATGGCTCAGTGTCCATCTCGAAATTCCAAGTCAAAAAAAATTCTCCAAAAATAGAACCCCCCTAAGGTAAGTATTAATTTTTCAAAAAACTCTTCCCCCCTTTTAAAATCAATGGAAAAGGTGGTAAAAAAAATTCTCTACCAAAATCGTATACTGTTCACATATTTACATAAGCTTGAAAACATCCAAAAAACTATGCTTTAAAGCGACAAGATATGCATTCCAAGTCTTTCTCAGACTGTCCAAGATTTGAATCTACCCACACAACATATAAGTTGTCTTAAAAGCATGAATAAGATCAGGTGGGGGTGGAGATTTGCTTAGAACATTTGCCTCTCCAAGACTCCTTTGTAAGGTATCTAACTTGGGAACAATGAAGTTTTGAAGTTCAGTGAAACGTCTAACTACTCTCCTCTCATTTTCCAAGACATCTATTCTATCATTTAACTTGAAAACTTCAACCATATAATCAGAAGCAAATCCATTTGATGAATCAAAGGCCCTTTCTCTATCAACTAGTATATTCTGGTTGTCCTCAATAGACTTGTCAATGTCTTCAACTCTATAAAATGGATCAATGTACAGTTTAAGAATTCAACTTCCTTCCTCAATATTCCTTTTTATCTGAAAAATTCCAACATATAAAGAGGATCTATCCTTAGAAATTAGAGAACACAAATGATTCCTTATGTACTTTGTCTTCTGCAATCTTCTCCAAGGCTTAAAATTGAACGTCAAATTTATTCAAAAGTTCTTCAAGATGATAAAGTATAAAATTACCTTGATTTACTTGTACATTAGGCATTAATTTACAAAGAACTTCAACTACCTTATATAATAATATTCTTCCCTTTTCCTTTTTTCTCATAGATTTGGCATGAGCTTTAGCTTTCACCAAAACTTCAACTTTCATCAATTGCTTTTTTTCCATAGTATCCAAATCTATTGGTCCATGTAAATCAAATAATTCAAGGGTATGAAATGAGTCTCGTGTCAAGAATGCTTTTGAATTACCAAAAAATAGACTGGTTCTAGTCTAAATTTTCTCTGCCTCTTTCGGTTTTTCCCTTCTATCTTCTCTAACAAAGACTTCAACTTGCCTCTCATGCTCTTCAGTCCTTTCCTTTGTCCTTACTACTTCGATAGATATGTCATCTTCTTTAACTTCATCTTCTTTAGTGAACTATGTATCCATATAAATAGTATCAATATGTTCATATGCTTCTTTTACTGGTTCAACTTCAATCTAAACATGATGATCAACTGAGTATCCTTTACCTGAAATAATATCTTCCAATTCATCTCCAATGATTATGTTAGAGGGATCGGTAAAGGGATCCTTAACATTTAGTCCTTCATGTTGCCCATCTCCAACAACATTTGTGTCATCAAGAGTAAATGGTAAACCATCAATATAAACATCTAGTTCCTTATCTATGTAGGTGGATGCATCATAAAATCAATATCTATCTTCACTCCTCTTTGTCCTTGGTTCTTTCTTCTTAGGTTATTCAACCCTCATCTGCTGTTAGAATAACTGAGAGGGGGGGGGGNGGGTGTGTGTGAATCAGTGGCCTTAAAATAATTCAAAAAGATCCAACCAAAAAATTATATCTCAAAAATAATATCCTCAGTTATCTTACAGTCCCCAATCATCAAGATGTATGCCATAAATGATTTTAACAAATATAAACTACTCGGTAAGATATATTATTTATCTTTTCTAGACTTTACCGAATAGTAGTAAATAAACTTAGTGTTAACCAACCAATCCAATTTCAGTAATGTGTAAAGAAAAGTATCAATGCAATGAACCATATACACATTTGACACATAGATTTTAACTTGGAAACCCTGCTAAGGGAAAAACCACCTGGGACCGGTAACCCAAAATATTTTCACTCTTCTGAAGTGAGCTCGGTGAAGAGCCAACCATGTTAAAGGTTACAATACACACTGTTAAGTGCGACCTTGTTAGAGGATTTAAAACCAATAGTTTATCTTTTGACCTAGCACTTACTATGCTGTCAATAAGAAAAACTTTTGATACTCTTGAGCACCTCAATACAATAAAGAGTGTTAAATCCCACTCAGTTAAGAGATTTTTTGAATCAATGGTTAAACTAATATAGTAAATGATCTGTTCGAAATACAACTTTAACTTGGAGATATTCAGATCTATTCTTAGTCCAATAATACCTCTACGATCAATGTACACTTCAGTTCCTTTGCTCTCTTTCTTTTTTCTACTTGGTGAATGCTCTGTCCTCTGTTGCTTAGTGTCTGCAAAATTTCTTGGCTCTGTTCTTAATCCTGTATGATCAGATCTGCATAAATAATTCTATCTTTACCAGAATATATTCATCTATCCTCTTTTGCTAATGAATTCCTTGTCTCTTTATATAGACATTATTAGTCACTCAATCTCCTTGTTTTTGTCATAGATCACTTCTTGATCTGTAAAACTTACCATGCTTACTTTATCCCGTAAAGCTCTGCTTTAGTTTTATTCCGCAAATCTCTCCATAATAACTGTGAATAAAACATGCTTTAAATCTCCTTCTTTGCTTTAGTTTAACTAATCATTGAAAATAAAGCAATCAATTAGTCAATCCCTAAATATATCTCTTCCAGCTAAGTAGTTTTGTCATTCTCTAACTTTAGTTCTGATTGATCCTCAAATCTAGTTATGCTTGGTAACAAGTTTAGTTTACTGTGGTGCTCAGTATACACTTTCTCGGCAACACTTTCTCGGTATACATGGTGAATTGCATGGTGACACTGTTTGCGGTGTTCACTATCCATCGGTGTTTACTATCACTCACAGTATACTGTCACTCAGTGTATACTATCACTCCATGTATACAGAACTTTCATGTTTTACCAACCACATTAACTTTATCTCTTTAGCTCTTTAAGGTTATGACCAATATGTGTATGAATAATCATACCATATCAACTTGACATTAATGATAATACAATACATTAACTAATTTAATGCCTTGCATTCACTTTTGCAGCTCGGTGATCATCAAATTATCATCTTCAAGCATTCAATTAGTTATAGTTCATCAATCTCTCCCTTTGGCATTGATGGCAACATACTATGAAATATATGAAGTATAAAATATTCCATAATATACCAAAATTATTGTTCTATAACCAATTCAAATATCTGAATCTCGATAAGTTCTTCTAGATTAGATTTGATTTTGCTATGTGCTCTCCCTTTCTTCATTCCCTTCGATTGATAGGTGTAGCAATTCTGTCTTCTGATTTTTCTCTCTTTCTTGTAGAATCTCTTCTCCCCTTTTTTGGATAGATATGCATTGTTAAATTTCTCCAATTCTCTCCCTTTGATGGATGGTTACTTCATTGAATATCTCTCTATTTCCTTTATGTTGTAGAAACTCTTCTCCTTGATGTATATTTCATTGAATCTTCCTCTCCTTTTGACAGTAATGCCAAAAAAATATTTAGCTTTGTAGTAGCTAACAATTTTTTTCTCCCTTTGAAGCTTTCTATCCCTTTAGTGGACTGATATGTCATTGTAGTCCATATCTTATCTTGCATCAACATAATTAATCTTCTGATAATGTGTAGGCTGATGCAGCCTCCTAGTTAGCTTAGTGACTAGTAGACAAGGGTCAAACCCCTAGTCTATTTCTTAGGTACTCAAATGTATCTTTTGGCAATGGTTTTGTGAATATGTTTTCTACTTGTTCTTTGGATTGTACATATTCATGTATCACCTATTTCTCTTGTACTTGTTCCCTCAAGTAATGATACTTAATAGCTATGTGCTTTGTCTTAGCATGCATCACATGGTTCTTTGAAATGTTTATAGCACTAGTATTATCACAATAGATAATTACTGGGTCAAGAATTTCTTCATTCATACCTTTCAACAATTGCTTGATCCATGCAATGTTAGAGAAAACTGCTACATATTCTACTTCTATAGTTGATTGAGATATGCATCCTTGCTTTTTACTTATCCACGTGACAAGTCTATCACCCATAAAGAATTCTCCTCCTATTGTGATCTTTCTATCATCTATGTTTCCATCCCAATCAACATCAATATAAACTTGTATTTCAAATTTGCCTTCTTTATTGTACCACAAACCATAGTCTTCAAAATTTTTCAGATATCTCAAAATTATTTTAACAGTAGTCATGTGTGATTCCTTAGGGTTAGCAGAGAATCTTGCAACTATACCAACTACATGTGCTATATTAGGTCTAATGTGTACAACATACATTAGTTTGCCAATCATAGATCTGTATAAGGTCCGATTTACCTCAGTTGTCTTGTCTTCCTTTGTTAATTTTCATCCAATTTCCATAGGTGTTCCAACTGGTTTAGAGTCCTCCATTTTGAATATCTTTAGAACTTTTTTGATGTATTTGGATTGTGTGATGTAGATTCCTTCATCCTATTATAGAATCTGTAGACCAAGAAAAAATTTGATCTCTCAAAACATTGACATTTCAAATTATTTTCTCATTTCATCAGAAAATGACTTGCATAGCATATCATTACCTCCAAATATGATATCATCAACAAATATCTCAGCAATCAAAGTCTTATCATCAGTATTTCCTTTCAAATATAGATTATTGTTGTCACTTGTTCTAACAAATCTAATACTAATGAGATAAGAGTTAAGTCTTTCATACCATGCTCTCAATGCTTATTTCAATCCATACAAGGCTTTGTGTAGTTTACAAACCATTTTCCTCTTGTCAAGATCAACAAACCCTTCAGGTTATTCAATTTATACCTCCTCTTCTAGTATTCCATTCAAAAATGTAGATTTAACATCCATTTGGTATACTTTAAATCTTTTAAAAGCAACATAATCAAGTAGAATTATTACTCCTTCCTATCTAGAAATTGGTGCAAAGGTTTCTCCATAGTCAATACCTTCTTCTTGTGCATACCCTTTGCATACCAGTCTTGCTTTGTTCCTTGTGACTTCTCCATTCTTATTCAGTTTGTTTTTGAAAATCCATTTGGTGCCAATGACATTTTTGTCACTCGGTCTAGGTACTAATGTCCATGTTTTATTCTTCTCAATCTTTTCAATCTCTTCATTCATTGCACTAACCCATTCTTGATTCTCAAGTGCAACATTAACAGATTTAGGCTCAAAATCACAAATCAAATATCTAGCTGCTCTTTTGTCTCCAATGATCTGGTCCTGGGGATGGTGTCTTCTAACATATTTAGAAAGTGTAGGTTTAGATCTCTGTTCTTCATTTTGTTCTTCATCGTGATCTTCATTATCACTGGGTTCAACATTGTGAGCATTTTCTTGATTCTCAGTGTGTGCTGCCTGTTGCTTGGTTGCATTGTTCTGTCACTCGGGGAAGGTGTCAGGTTCTTCAATGTAGAAATTTTTTTTGACATCTTTAGGTTCCTTTCTGCTTTCCTCGTCATTTTTCTCACCAAATTCATCCACTTTAACATTTGCACTTTCAATGATTTTTTTAGAAGATTTGTTAAGACATTTATAAGCTTTGCTTTTAGTAGAAAATCCTAGAAATATTCCTTCATCACTTTTAGAGTCAATTTTCCCATTTCTATCATCTTTTAGTATATAAAATTGAATACCAAATATTCTAAAGTAACTCACATTTGGTGTGTATCCATACCATAACTCATAAGGTGTCTTATTTGTGTCTTTCTTCAATTGAACTTGGTTTAGTGTATAGAAAACAATACTTACAGCTTCTCTCCAGAATTTTTATGTGATGTCTTTTTCAATCATCAGTGTTCTGGAACAATCAACAATTGTTCTATTCCTTCTTTCAGCAATCCCATTTTGCTGTGGTGTTCTCGGTGTAGAATCCTATCTTGTAATCCCATGCTCATTACAAAAGTTAGTGAATTCATTAGAAATATATTCTCCTCCTCTATCCGATCCTAAACATTTCAGTTCTTTTCCACTTTTTTTTTTCAAATTTAGCTTTATACCATTTGAACATCTTAAATGCTTTAGATTTCTCTTTTAAGAACATGACACTCATCATCTTAGAATAGTCATCAACAAATAGAATAAATTATCTATCACCATAATAGCTCTTTGTTCTCATTAGTCCGTGCATAAGTCAGTATGGACTAACACTAGAATAACATTAGATGTGTAGGTTTTTCTCTTGAAACTAGACATTTTCATATTCCTATTTGACAATTCTTGCACATAACATGGTCAGGCTTTGAAATACTTGGTAAGCCTCTCAATTTTATTTTCTTACTTATCTTAACCATGTTGTCAAAATTTACATGACATAACCTTTTATGCCACAACCAAACGTCTTCATTTCTAGCCAATAAACAATTCGTATGAATATCATCAAGATAGAATAGATTACCTTTTATTTGTTTACCAGTACTGATAAACTTTCCTTTTTCATTATAGATCATTGCCTTTTTGTTCTCAAATGAAACTCAGTGTCCTATGTTTTTCAGCTGTGAAACACTCAATAAATTATAGTTAAGTCCTTTTGCATAATATGCATTTTCACATCTGATCAGATTATTCAACATGATGGTATCTTTTCCTTAAACTAGGTAAGGTGAGTCATTACGCATCATAACTGATCCACCATTATAATATTCAAAATTTTCAAACTTTTCTTTAACTCCAGTCATGTGATGTGTACAACCACTATTAATAATCCACATATCAATTTTGCTAACTTTAGATATGAGTGTTGTTTCAACATACCTTTCTTCCTCATCTGAATCATCCTTCATAGCAACAAATACTACCTCAATATCTTCATCAGAATCAGTGTCAGAATTTTTAGATTTTTTCTCAACCAGGTAACAAGCCTTCTTGAAATTTTCCTTATAATCTTGGGTATCTATTCTATCAGAGTGTCATTTGCTTCTTTAGTCTCGGTCATCACTTCTGTCATACTTCTTTTCATAAGATCTGTCATTTTTTTTCATCCTTTCTCTTGTTAGGGCATTTAGCAGCAAAATGTCCAATTTATTTGCAATTAAAATAGACCAATGGTAATTTACCTTTATATCTTCCTTTACCTCTATGTAATCTCCTAGCCATTAGTGCTTCAAGTTCATCAAGTTCTTATTCATCATTATCACTGTCACTATCATTTCTTATAGTGTGTTTGTTACTAGATTTTCTTATTTTTAGAGAAGAATTGAATGCAGACTCAATAGTAGGTAAGACACTATTATCATAGTTGTTCATCTCAAATGAAACAAGTCTACCAATAAAAATATCAAGAGTAACATTGTTACTATATACTGCTCTCATTTATTGAATTGCAGATACTCTAATAGAATAAATAGGCAATAAGGTTCTCATAATTTTACTTACCACTATTTCTTCCTCAAGTACTCCTCCTACTCCATGGATAGCATTAAAAAATTCTTTGATTCTATCATTGTACTGAGTGATGTTCTCTCCTTCTTTCATTCTTAGGTCATCAAACTTTCCTCTTAGGCTTTCAGCTTTATCTCTCAACACATTTGCATCTCCTCCATGTACTAGCTTGAGTTTGTCCCACATTTTCTTTGCAGAGGTGCATGATTTCACATCTTCAAATTCAACATTGGTTAGTGAAGAAGCAAGTTCTATCATCATAGAATTGTGTTCATGTTTCTCTCTCAATTGATCAACAGTTAGAGGTCCAATAGGTGAAACATATTCAGTATCCAAGTATTGTGTGACATCATTTCCAATACTTGATAGATGAATTCTTATCCTTCTTTTCCATGATGCAAAGTTGTCCTTGTTCAACTTAGGCACATTCCTTTTACTCATCTTGTGATCTTTAGCTTAATTCCCTTTAAAATTTTCTTCCAAGCACCAAAGCTATGATACCAATTGTTAGAATAACTGAGAGGGGGGGGGGGGGGGGGAAANGGGGGGGGGGTGAATCAGTGGACTTAAAATAATTTGAAAAGATCCAAACAAAAAATTATATCTCAAAAATAATATCCTCTATTATCTTTCAGTCCCTAATCATCAAGATGTATGCCATAAATGATTCTAACAAATATAAACTGCTTCGTAAGATATACTGTTTATATTTTCTAGACTTTACCAAATAGCAGTAAATAAACTTAGTGTTAACCGACCAATCTAGTTTCAGTAATGTGTAAAGCAAAGTATCAATGCAATGAACCTTATACACATTTGACACATAGATTTTAACGTGGAAACTCTGCTAAGGGAAAAACCACCTGGGACCAGTAACCCAAAATATTTTCACTCTTCTAAAGTGAGCTTGGTGAAGAGCCAACCCTGTTAAAGGTTACAATATACACTGTTAAGTGCAACCTTGTTAGAGGATTTAAAACCAATAGTTTATCTTTTGACCTAGCACTCACTATGCTGTCAACTTATTGATACTCTTGAGTATCTCAATACAATAAGAACTGTAAAATCCCACTCGGTTAAGAGATTTTCTAAATCAATGGTTAAAATGATACAGTAAATGATTTTTTCAAAATACAACTTTAACTTGCAGATATTCAGATCTATTGTTAGTCCAATAATACCTCTCTGATTAATGTACACTTCAGTTCCTTTTCTCTCTTTCTTTGTTCTGCTCAGTGAATGCTCTGTCCTCTACTACTCGGTGTCTGCAAAATTTCTTGGCTCTGTTCTTCAGCTTGTATGATCAAATCTGCATGAATAATTCTATCTTCACCAGAATATATTCAACATTCCTCTTTTTCTAATGAATTCCTTGTCTCTTTATATAGATATTATTAGCCGTTCAATCTCATTTTTTTTGTAGATCACTTCTTGATTCGTAAAACTCGCCATGCTTGCTTTATCCCATAAAGCTCTACTTTAGTTTTATTCTACAAATCTCTCCATGATAACTGTGAATAAAATGTGCTTTGAATCTCCTTTTCTTTAGTTTAACTGATTGTTGAAAATAAAGCAATCAATCAGTTAATCCCTAAATATAGCTCTACCAGCTAAGTAGTTTTATCATTCTCTAACTTTGGTTCTAATTGGTCATCAACTCCAGTTATGCTTGGTAACAACTTCAGTTTACTGCGTTGCTCGATATACACTTGCTTGGTAACACTTGCTCGGTATACACTGTGAACTGCTCGGTGATACTATCCGTCAGTGTTCACTGTCTGTCGGTGTTTACTGTTACTTGGTGTATATTTTCACTCAGTGCATACTGTCACTCAGTGTATATAGACCTTTTAAGTTTCACCAACCACATAAACTTTGTCTCTTCAGCTCTTCAAGGTTATGACCAATATGTGTATGAATAATCATACCATATCAAGTTGACATCAATGAAAATATAATACATTAACTAATTTAATGTCTTACATTCACTTTTGTAGCTCGGTGATCATCAAATTATCATCTTCAAGCATTCAATCAGCTATAGCTCATCAATCTCCATCAATATTTTACGCATCACATAATCTATTTTAGCAATGATTTCTTTAGTTTTACCATTCATTAACATGTTTATTATTTTGTTTGTCGATAGTCTCTTCTTTGCTTCCTCAAGAATTCTCATCATTTAATCATTCTCAATTACAAGGAACATTTTGGATATGGCTACCTCTCTAATCCATTTGTCTTCCTCTAATGCAACTAGTCTTATTTCTTCAAGTTTAGTGTACAGATGATCTGGTATTTGATGTTTTATCTCTACTAAGGTTCTACTAAACTTATTCAAATGTATAGCTACTCCATCCTGTTAGAATAACTGAGAGGGGGGTGAATCAGTGGCCTAAAAAATATTCCAATAATTTAACCCAAAAAATTATTACCACAATTATAAGCCTCTAGTTATCTTCAGTCCTCCAAGATGTATGCCTTGAAATAATTTTATCAAATAACTACTGCTCGAAGTTCACTGTTAAACCTTATTCTTTATCTTTACCGATTAACAGTCTATCATTTACCAAAATACAATAAATAACTTAGTGTATATCGATCAATCCTATTTTACTAATGTGTAAAGCAAAACATGAAAGCAATGACTCTTAAACACATTTGAGACATGGATTTTTAACATGGAAACCCTGTTAAGGGAAAAACCACTTGGGACCAGTAACCCAAAATGTTCACTCTTCTGAAGTGAGCTCGGTGAAGAACCAACCATGTTAAAGGTTACAAACACACTGTTAAGTGTGATCTTGCTAGAGGATTTGTCACTAATAGTTAATCAATTGATATCTGGCATTTCACTATGCTATCTTTATGAATTAACCTTTTGATACTCCTTGAGATGTATCTCAATATATAAAGGATTTGTTTAGGTCCTTCTTGGTTAAGAGACTTTCTGAATCAATGGTTAAACTAAAAAAAATATGATTTGTTCATATAAAAAACTATACTTTGCAGATGTTCAGATCTATTATAAGATCATAATACCTTTCTGATCAATGTTTCCTTTGAATACCTTTGCTCCAGTTCTTTTTTCTTGGTGATGTTGTGCTTCTTTGTTGCTCGCTGTCTGCAAAAATCTTAGCTCTGTTCATCAGCTTGATTGATCAGGACTGTATGAAGTCTTCCTTCACTAGTATCTCTAGAACATCTTCTTCTCTATTCACCCCTAATTCATAATGAATTAGCTTGTCTCTTTATAGACATGATTTCACCATTTTTAAGTCCTTGACTTTCTTGTTCTTGGTGTGATCCACAATTCTCTCCTTTCTTTATATAAAGCTTTACTTTAGTTTTATGCCATAGATTTCTCTTTGATAACTAGAATAAAACAATGCTAAAACCCTTTCTTATCTATGGCTTTAACTTGTCGATGAAAACAATGTAAATAACTAGTTAACTCCATCTTTATCTCTTTATAGCTAAGTCTTTTGTCATTTCTGAACTTCAGTTCTTTTCGGTGTTTAACTCCTTGTTAGGAAAGTCAACACTTCATTTCTCCTTGGGCATCTCTGTCAGGGTTCTCTGTTAATCAGACAACACTATGATTCTACTCGTCGGTAATTCTTTCTTAGGTTTCTTTCTTGGGTATCACTGTGACTTTCCTCTCGGGGTTCTCTATCTGTTGGGTGCACTGTCCGTCGGTGTTTGTTGTCACTTAGTGCATACTAAACTTTTATGCATTACTAAAAGAATAAAATTTATCTCTCTAGTTCTCTAAAGTCTTTGACACTATGTATATAACCAATCAGATTATATCAAGTTTATATCAATGACAATACAATACATTAATTGATGTAATATCTTGCATTTACTTTCTGAAACTCGATGATCACCAACTTAACATCTTCAAACATTCAATCAGTTACAGTTCATCAATCTCTCCCTTTGGCATTGATGGAAAAACACTACATTACTACTAATACAATATGAAATATATCAGTTGTAGTTCATCAATCTACCAATCATATTATTCTATAACCAATATAAATGTCTAGCTCTTGGTAAGATATTCTAGCTTAGATTTGTATCTTGTAGAGTACTTTATTCAATCTTCAATCCCTTCACTAGATAGATGTTGTAGCTTCTGATTCTATCTCTCCCTGTGTTGTAGAATCTCTTCTTGAAGTTGACTCTCCCTTTGACTATTCCTCTCCTTGATCATCTCTTTTTCCTTTGACAATAATATAGAATACTCTCTCCTTTAAGTCATCTCTCCCTTAGGATAATCATGCTGGATATTTCATATGTAATCTCTCCCTTTGGATATCTCAGGATACTCTCTCCCATCTTGATATTCTCTCCCTTTGAAAACAATGCCAAAGTATATCCTTTCTCCTTTTTATAAAGCACTCCTTTAATTTCCCTATCCATCAATAATACAATGAATCTGGTGTCTGGTGTAGATATATACCTTTCTGTGTACTGATGTATCTTTGCAGTCCATCTCTTTGCTTGCATGAACATGAATGATCTTATGATTAAGTGTAGGATGATGTAGCCTCCTAGTCAGCTTACTGACTAATAGACAAGGGTCTAACCCCTAGTCTGTTTCTCAGGTACTCAAATGTATCTTTAGTCAATGGCTTTATGAATATGTCAGCTAATTTTTCCTTGGATTGAACATAGTCTAGTATCACTTCTTTCTCTTGCACTTGTTCTCATAAGTAATGATACTTGATATAAATATACTTAGTCTTAGCATGTATGACTGGATTCTTAGAATTTTTTATTGCACTGGTATTATTACAATAGATAATCATTGGTTCAATAATTTTCATATTCATACCTTCTAGTAACTGTTTGATTCATGCAATGTTGGAGCAGTTTGCAGCAGCAACCACATATTATGCTTCTGTAGTAGATTGTGAGATGCATCCTTACTTCTTGCTTATCCATGTGACAAGTCTGTCACCCATGAAGAATTCTCCTCCAGTTGTGCTCTTTCTGTCATCTTAGTTTCCATCCCAATCAACATCTATATAGACTTGAATCTCAAATTTTCCTTCTCTTTTATATTATAAGCCATAGTCCTCGGTGTTCTTTAGATATCTCAGAATTATTTTGACAACAGTCATGTGTGATTCTTTGGGATTAGCAGAGAATCTTGCAACTATTCCAACTGCATGTGCTATATCTAGTCTAGTATGAACAACATACACTAGTTTGCCAATCATTGATCTATACAAGGTTTGATTTAGCTCATTTGACTTATCTTCCTTTGTCAGCTTGCATCCGGTTTCCATATGTGTTCCAACTGGCTTGGAATCTTCCATCTTGAATATCTTCAGCACTTCCTTGATGTATTTGGATTGTGTGATATATATGACTGCATCTTGTTGAAGAATCAAGCTCTAGGTGATTTTTTTAATTCATACAAGGCTTTGTGTAGTCTACAAACCATGTTTCTCTTATTAGGATCAACAAACCCTTCTGGTTGTTCAATGTATACCTCTTCTTCAAGTATTCCATTTAGGAATGCAGATTTGACATCCATTTGGTATACCTTGAATCCTTTAAATGCAACATAAGCAAGTAAAATTCTGACTCCTTCTAGTCTAGCAATAGGTGCAAAGGTTTATCCATAGTCAATACCTTCTTCTTGTGCATACCCCTTGCATACTAATATTGCTTTGTTTCTTGTGACTTCTCCATTCTTATTTAGCTTGTTTCTGAATATCCAATTGGTACCGATGACATTCTTGTCATTTGGTCTTGGTACTAATGTCCATGTTATGTTCTTCAATCTGTTCTATTTCTTCATTCATAGCACTGACCCATTCTTCATTTTCAAGTGCAGTATTAATAGATTTAGGCTCAAAATCACAAATTAAGCATCTAGAGTTGAGTGACTTACTTCTTGTTCTCATTCCAACCTTCTTGTCACCTATGATCTGATTCTATGGATGATGTCTTCTGACATACTTGGCAAGTATTAGTTCAGCTCTTTGTTCATTATTCTGATCATCATCTTGATTTTCATTCGGATCTCCATCACTCAGAACATCATTTAGAGCAATTTCCTAATTTTCAGTATTTGCAGCCTGATGCTCGGGTGCAATGTTTTGTTGCTTGGGAGTGATACACTGTTTCTTGGGCAGAGTGTCAGGTTCTTTAGTGTAAACAAACCTGTTGTAGTCGTTTGGTTCTTTTCATCTTTCCTCATCATTTTTCTCTGCATATTCATCTATTTTGACATTTGCACTTTGTATGATTTTGTTAGAGAACTTGTTAAGGCATTTATAAGCCTTGCTCTTGGTGGAATACCCTAGAAAGATAGCTTCACTTTTGGATTCAAGCTTTCCATTTCTATCATCTTTTAAAATATAACATTGAATTCCAAAGATTTTGAAGTAACTTACATTGGGTGTGTAACCATACCATAGCTCATAAGGTGTCTTTTTGGTGTCTTTCTTCAATTGTACTTTGTTCAATGTGTAGACAGCAGTACTGAAAGCTTCCCTCCAGAATGTTTGAGTGATGATTTTCTCTATCATAAGTGTTCTTGTACAATCAACAATGGATCTATTTCTTCTTTCAGCAATCCCATTTTTCTGTGGTGTCCTTGGTGCAGAAACCTGACTTTTAATTCCTTGCTCATTGCAAAAGTTAGTGAATTCATCATAAACAAATTCTCCTCCTCTATCTAATCTTAATCATTTTAGTTCCTTACCACTTTATTTTTCAACCATAGCTTTATACCATTTAAACATCTTGAATGGTTTTGATTTTTCCTTTAAGAACATAACTGTCATCATTCTAGAATAATCATTAACACAAAGAATGAAATTTCTATCACCATAGTAAATCTTTGTTCTCATGGGTCCACTTAGATTAGTATGGACTAATTCTAGAATAGCATTAGATGTATGGGTTTTTCTCTTGAAACTAGATTTTTTCATTTTACCTTTTTGACAATTCTTACACATGATATGCTTAGGCTTTGACATGCTTAGTAAGCTTCTTACTTTCCTTTTATTTCTTATCTTAATCATGCTGTCAAAATTCACATGACATAACCTTTTATGCCACAACCATATGTCTTCGTTTCTATCCATTAAACAAGTAGTGTTTATATCATCAAGATAGAATAGGTTACCTTTTGTCTATTCATCAGTTCCAATCAACCTTCCTGATTCATTAAAGATCTTTGCCTTTTGTTTTCAAATGCAACTCGGTGACCTGTGTTATTAAAATGTGAAACAATCAATAGATTATATTTAATTCCTTTTACCCAGTATGCATTTTCACATTTGATTAGGTTATTGAACATTATGGTTCCTTTACCTTCAACTAGACAAGGTGAGTCATTACCCATTCTTACTAATCCACCATTATAGTACTCAAAAGTTTGAAATTTTTTTTTATCACTGGTCATGTGGTGAGTGAAGCCACTATCTATAATCCAGACATCATTCTTACTACCCTTAGATATGAGTACAGTATCAACATACCTTTCTTCTTCGTCTAAATCATCCTTCATGGCTACAAATACCATCTCAATGTCTTCATCAGATTTGGTGTTAGTATCTCCAACTCTTTTCTCAGCCAGGTAATAATCTTTCTTCCCTTTGTCCTTGTAATCTCGGGTATCTCTTTTGTCAAATTGTTAGTTACTTCGGTAATCTCTGTTATCTCTTCTATCAAACTTCTTTTCATATGATCTATCATTACTTCTGTCATCTTTTCTTTTGTTAAGACATCTAGCAGCAAACTGTCCAATCTCTTTACAATTAAAACATACAAGTGGTAATTTACCTTTGTATCTACCTTTTCCTGTTTGCAATCTTCTAGCCGTAAGTGCTTCAATATCATCAAGATCTCGGTCATCACTATCACTTTCACTATCATTTCTCAGTGTGTTTATGACATGACTTACTTATTTTCAAAGAATATTTGAATGCAAACTCAATAGATGGTAAGACACTGTTACCAAAGTTATTCATCTCAAATGAAATCAGTCTACCAACAAAACTATCTAGAGTGACATTATTGTTTTCTACTGCTCTCATTTCTTGTATAGTAGATACTCTAATAGCATATACAATGCGTAAGGTTCTTAGGATTTTACTTACCACTATCTCTTCTTCAAGTACACCTCTAACTCCTCAGATAACATTCACTACCTCTTTTATTCTGTAGTTGTACTGAGTGATATTTTCTCCTTCTCTCATTCTTAGGTCATCAAATTTACCTATTAGGCTCTCTTCCTTAGCTCTTAGTACATTTTCATCTCCCCCATGCACTAGCTTTAGTTTGTCCCACATTTTCTTTGCAGAGGTGCAAGTTTTGACATCTTCAAATTCAGCATCAGAGAGTGAGGAAGCAAGTTCTATCATCATAGAATTATGCTCATACATTTATCTTAATTTCTTAAGTGTGTGAGGTCCTATAGGAAACACATATTCAGTATCCAAGTATTGAGTAACATCATTTCTAATACTTGATAGGTGGAGTCTTATCCTTCTTTGCCATGATGCAAAGTTGTCCTTTTTCAACTTGGGCACATCTAGTTTTCTCATCTTGTGATATTTTTCTTAGGTCTTGAAACCTTCCTTCTAAGAACACAAGATATGATACCAATTGTTAGAATAACTGAGAAGTGGGTGGGGGGGTGAATCAGTGGCCTCAAAAATATTCTAATAATTTAACCAAAATTTTTTTATCTTCAGTCCTACAAGATGTATGCCTTGAAATAATCTTATCAAATAACTACTTCTCGGAGTTCACTGTTAAACCTTATTCTTTATCTTTACCGATTAGCAGTCTATCATTTACCAAAATACAGTAAATAACTTAGTGTATACCGATCAATCCTATTTTAGTAATGTGTAAAGAAAAAACATGAAAGCAATGACTCATAAACACATTTGACACATGGATTTTTAACATGGAAACCCTGTTAAGGGAAAAACTACTTGGGGCCGGTAACCCAAAATTTTCACTCTTCTAAAGTGAGCTCGGTGAAGAGCCAATCTTGTTAAAGGTTAAAAACACACTATTAAGTGCAACCTTGTTAGAGGATTTATCACTAATAGTTAATCACTTGATATCTGGCATTTCACTATGTTATCTTCATGAATTAACCTTTTGATACTCCTTGGGATGTATCTCAATATATAAAGGATTTGTTTAGATTCTGCTCAGTTAAGAGACTTTCTGAATCAATGGTTAAACTAAAACAATATATGATCTATTCATATAAAAAAATATACTTTGCAGATGTTCAGATCTATTGTAAGCTCATAATACCTTTCTGATCAATGTTTCCTTTCAATACCTTTTCTCCACTTCTTTTTCCTTGGTGATGTTGTGCTTCTCTGTTGCTCAGTATTTGCAGAAACCTTAGCTCTATTCTTCAGCTTGATTGATCAGGACTGTATGATGTCTTCCTTCACTAGTATCTCTTTAGCACCCTCTTCTCTATTCACCCCTAATTCACAATGAATTAGCTTGTCTCTTTATAGACACAATTTCACCATTTCTAAGTCCTTGACTTTTTTGTTCTTGGCGTGATCCGCAATTCTTTCCTTTCTTGTTTTAAAGCTTTACTTCATTTTTATCCTGTAGAATTCTCTTTGACAACTGGAATAAAATAGATTTAAAACTCTTTCTTATCTCTGGATTTAACTTGTCGATGAAAACAATGTAAACAACCAGTTAAATCCATCTTTAGCTCTTGCCAGCTAAGTCTTTTGTTGTTTCTAAACTTTAGTTTTTTTTGGTGTTTAACTCCTTTTTAGCTTGGTCAACACTTCAATTCTGCTCAGGAATCTCCATTGGGTTGTTTGTCTGTTAGGGAACACTGTGATTCTGCTCGTCGGTAATTATTTCTCGGGTACCACTGTGACTTTCCTCTCGGGGTTCTCTATCTATCGGGGTGCATTATTCATCGGTGTTTGTTGTCACTTAGTGCACACTGAACTTTTATGCATTACTGAAAGCATAACCTTTATCTCTCTAGTTCTCTGAATTCTTTAACACTATGTATATAACCAATCAAATTATATCAAGTTGACATCAATGAAAATACAATACATTAACTGATTTAATGTCTTGCATTTACTTTTTTCAGATTGGTGATCATCAACTTAACATATTCAAACATTCAATCAGTTATAGTTCATCACATCCTCTATCATGTTTCTCTATTCCTCATTAAGTACATTTTAATATTTCCTTACTTGCACCAAGACACCAAACTTAATTACATAATTCATAATTTTATCTACAAGGTCTTCATTCTTACCAATACCCAAAGGCTTGTTAGTAACCACCTTAGCTGTTATAGCTCCTTCAATCCTTATTCTTTTCTTGGATTGATTAGAGTATGTAGAAGAATCATTGCTATTTTATTTTCCTCTTTTCCTCTCAGGACCTGTACTCTTTTTCTTTCTTTTCCTCACAGGTTTTGATTGGACTCTTTCAACTTTCAGTCTAAAGGCCTTTGGTGTAGAAGTAAACTTCTTCACAAGAGGTGTAGATGATGTTTTTGTACTAATCCTTGTGGCCCTTGGTAATGAAATAGGTGGAGGAGTTGATTCTTCCTCAACATCAATTGGTTTAGCCTAGAATGAACTGATCTTCTTTTTCTCCTATGTTTCCCTCCTCAACTCTGTTAGTTTCTCCTTACTGATTCCTTCCTTTTCTACAATGTTATCAAAAATTTTCTTTACTCTTATCACTCTTGCTTTATTTTTCAGTTCTTTTTGAACCTTTAAATACTTCTCAAAGTATGTTCTGAACCTTTTTTCCTTTGAATCTAATGGGCTCTTGAACATTTCATCAACATATTGTTCAGTAAGTTTAGTAATTACCTCATAACCCATTGGTTGTATCCACATTGTTCTTGGTTACACTTCTTCCATACAACATTGATCCATTTCTACCACAAAGTATACTAAATCAACATACCTTTCAACAAGTCCCTTCAGTATTCTCTCTCTTTTCTGCATTTTCTTTATAAACATCTTAAAGTTACCATAAATCAATTCATCTATTTTATCATTATTCTGCATCCGATGGAATTTAGAAATTTGAAGTGCTGCAGGGATGTTCTTTTGCGAAGTAATGTTTGAAATTTAGGAAAGTGGTTCATTAGATAAAAGAACATGTTAAATATCAAATAACCATACTTGAATGAATATGAGTTATCCTTCTTAATACTTTCGAATTTCTCTAGTAGCTGCTTCTTGAAAATCTCACAAATATCAAACTTTATGTCCACCTTCAGCATCCAGTAAGCAATGTGAATAATTGTAGCTAAAAGAAATTCAATCTGCTACTATGATATAATTTGTAGCTAAGTATCATTGAGGCAAAATTCACATATGGTTGAATAATTTCATTTACAATCATTACCCTTCTATCCCATTTAGTTTTAGTCAACTTTTCAAGAACCTCTTTCTTCAAAGATTTCAAGTTAGGTGCTTCGCCAATGTTATTGAAACTTGTTACATCATGAATAATTTCCTTTGTAATCTTTGTAGGTTTGTCACTGAGACAAAATAATTGGTCATGAATTCTACTGAGAACTATCTTAATCCACTATGGTTCATCAAACATAATGAGGTGTTTGAACTGCGCTAGGTTAATCTCATTGACCTTTTCAAATTTATCTTTCAATATACCATCAACACACAATGATTCATACTGTTCATAAATGCCATAATCTCCAAGTTCTTCCAATTTATAGTTTATAGATGCACGTATATATTCTACATGTAAACACCATGTGGCATAAGAAAAATGCACCTTCGGGATCATCTTCCATAGCTTTATACAGGTGCAATTTGAATTAATATCATGTTTTATCAATCATATTAACTATCTTCAAAGTATCCATGATTTAACCAATGAATTCAACAAGATTTTGCTATGATAAATACCTTTTACTTCACACTAGGATTTGCACTCGAATTCATTTGGTAGCTCATAGTCATTGAATCTCCTTCTGCACTGATTCTCACTTGATCACCAGAAATAAAAGTGTTAAATGACATCTCTAAATACCTCTTTATCCTTCAGTTTAGATCATATTTCTTCATTAAATGTCATTTGTACCCTAACTTTCCATAAAGCTGATAAAACCAGTGATTGATAAATCTACTTGTAATAACATATATGATTATAAAATCTTTTTCAATCTCAACCATAGATTTTCTAAACCTTTCTTCAACTAAATATTTTATCGTAGTTAATACTGCTTCAATTCATGGGGTATAATAGGATTTTTTGATAAAAAATTCCCCTAAGGTCTTATAACCTAATTCACTGATGGTGAAGGATCCACAATAGAAGCTAGTGCAATTTGACTTGATGAGTCAATTTGATCTTTTATTACCCATGTCTACTCCATTTTCTTTCACATTTCATCAATTAGCATAGAGTCCTTTCCTTTGTCACCAGACTCATTATTCTCTTTTCATGCATTGTTAGATCTGCAATATCGATAAATGTGTCCTTATTTCTTGCAGTTAAAGTGTGTTTTTCTTCTTCTTTCATTACTGTTACTTCTTACATTGTTTCTTCCAACTGATCCATTCATTCTACAATTTCTAGCTATATGATTTACTGAGTTATTATTCAATCTGAAATTCCTTATAATATGTCCAAACTTGTTGCATTTGTAGCATGTAAGGTTTCTTCCACTTGTATTAGGTCTAGATCTAGATATGCATTCTTTAGATTTGTGTCCATATTTCCAACATGTGAAACAATAGCCAAAAAAAGGTGTTGAACTACTTTGACATTACTTTACCCTATGTCCAAGATTATTGCATGTATAACATCTACCATTGAATCTTTGTCCATTTGTTTGCCTCAAAGGTGTTTCCTTAGGTTTCTATGTCTAATCTACCTTTTTATTTAGAATTTTTAGAAAATTCTCCTTGTTCATACCCTAAGCCTTTCTTATCTCCATTTAGATTTTGAGTTGCAATATGTTTATCAAGCTTCTCAAATCTAGGTCTGAGTTTTCCTTGAATTTCTCTAGCATTAGCTAGGTCTCTTATCAATATCTCATTAACTCTTTCCAGTTCTTTCTCATTAAGTTTATAATATTCAAGAAGAAATTGCAACTATCCAACTTCACTATTCATCTTGTAGTATTCTTTAGTTTTTTCCTTCAATGATTTCTCAACTGTCTTTTTTGCTTCCATTTCTTCAACCATTTTGATTGCCATGGCTTCCATCCCATTCTTTAGATTATCTTTTTCATTTATAATAAAATAATACTCTTTAGGTTTGTTTTCTCCAGTAGATGTAGAGTAACTTCCTTTCAGAGATAACTTCTTCACAAGATCCTTTCTTTTACCTCTGGACTGCTTCATTTGTTCCTTACAATTGACAATGAATTCATCAACCTGTTTCAACTTTCTCTCTAGATAATGAATGTGAGAAATGGATTTATCCAGATCTTCAAGTGCATTCAAGAGATTCTTCTGAGTACTTCTAGATGCTTACATCAGAATCTTCCTCTAGCTGCTAAGATTCTTCCAAGGAACTAGGCTCTGATACCAATTGTTAGGATTAGGAAGCACAGGGGGGGGGGGCTGAATTAGTGTAATAGTAACTTTAAACTAATTAAACCAAAACCACAACATAATTCCATAACTAACCAAAAGTAAAAAAAACAAGATAAATAACATCCACAATAGAATACCATGATTTTTTACTGAGGAAAACCCAGTTAAGGGGAAAATCCTAGTGGGGATGATACCCACAAATATCTCACTATTGCAGTAATAAGTATGTTGTTAAAGGTATAAGTACATAAAAGGGGAATTCACATGCATTAAGGCTTACAACCTAGAGCACATTGCTCAATTACAAAACACTAATCGGGCCCTCAGTCAGGTTCACTGATTAAATACAAATTACAATATAGAAAGGACTTATAGTCCCAAAACTAAACTAACTGATAGCACCAATAATGCCAATACAGTTCCAATGAAGTTCCACATATATCATAAACTGCCAACCTTTACATTAATATCACTTGCATTTCATCACATTAATCAACTTCATCTTCAAGTTAGAAACTCAATCTTATATACTGGATCATAGGCTCATAATATTAATTTAGTCAGCTCCAATAAGAGAATATGAAATGTGTACCTTCTTTAATATAAAAATTAACCAAAACTCAATGCTAACCTATCCCAATCAAAAGTTACCATGTAGGAGGTCGACCCAAACTAGATCTGTTATCTAGTCGATCAGATCATTGATCTGATAGAATCGCTAATTGATCCAATATGCAATTGAATCACATAAGATAATTATTTGTCACTGAGATACTGTGTGGATCCTATCTTCATCAACCAGTATCACAAAATCTTGTAATCATAGGATTAGATATACCACGATGTCTTCTTTTAATCTCCAACTTCGTATCATTTTATATTATGACCTTTGTCTCTACTTTCTTGATCTCTAAGCATGTATCCTTAATTTTAATTCATACTTCATTGTTTTCATCAATTTTAATTCATACTTAGTTGTTTTCATCACCAAAACTTTCAATAGGCAAAGTATATTACAAGTGACCAAGAGTAAAGTATATAGTTTTCATTAATGAAAACATACCATATATTACCAATTGACTCTTGCCAACACATCAATCTTAGATAAGAGGCTTGAGTAGCAAAAAGTACACCACATAGGAGGTCATGTAAAAATTAGGGTTTATTTTAACATTCTTTAATTTTTGGTCTAGAGTGTCATTGATTATTTGGCCCTAGACAATCCTTTTCTTCAAGTTCCTGATGGTGTCAATATTCCAGACCATCCAGGTCTCAATCTTTCGAGCTTGGGGGAGACTGAATACTCTGATCAACAAGTTTACACAATTCTTTATATTCTCCATTAAGTAATCCTAAGGATGATTAAGCTTATCAAGCTTTGCCTCCTTGAGTATCCTCTCATGATAGGTTTTGTTTATCTCTTGATCGATGTCGGACTCACCTTGATACCAGAACTCAACCCTCTATATGGAGATGTTGGCATACTCATAGGGTCAAGGAATGTGGAAGAATTCCTTGATTATGTCTAGCCTTATATCCAACAACACTTCTCCTTGCTTGTTTAACACTCTTATGTCTTGTGATTTGCAGTGATAAAAAATTATCATTATGAGATCAGGCGACTGAATGACCACCAAAAAACCCGCTACATGTACCAATTTAGACATCACCTTTGAAGATGCATCCAAAGAATTTTTGTTTGGGTTACCAATATTTCTCAGGAACTCTTTAAAGTCCATATACCTAATTTTTATATCAATAATCTCACTATGAAGGTTTCCAAATTTGGAGGGCTTGTTGTAGCCCACTAACTTGAACTTAATTGGTTGAACTAAAGATGTACCCAAAGATTCTTCACTTGAAAAAAACACTTGTTAGTATCTTTTATTGAAAACCAAACTAACTAACCTACAAAAGAAAAATCACCATCTAACTAATGAAGAAAAAAAAATAAAGAGCTAAAACAAAGAGGACCAAAAGAACTAAGGAAGGCTATGAAAACCAAAGAAAAACACAAAAAACATCCTAGCACAAGAGAAAAATCCCTTGTATAAATTGTCTTTCTTACTTTAGGGTTCTAGGGTTTTGGGCTTGAAGACACCCAACATCGTGAAGACCCCCTTCAACATCAATAGTGGCTTGAAACACCCATGGCCAAGATTCGAGGATAGATTATCCTTTCTCACCCTTTTGAGGATAGGGGGTCATGATACCCCTAACGCCTCAACGATGGGCCTAACATAGCCAAAATATTACGCATGTGTTTGAGGTTTCAGTGTTCTTGACCAACAATCCCTCCTTTTGGGGATCGGGGGTCAAGGAATCTCAACACCCTAAAGGTGAAACTTAGATGTTGACAATGACTATAAGGTTTTGGGGATTGGGGATGGTGATGGGTGCAAAACATTATCTTTATGATGCATGGATTAAACCTTAAAATTTTTTATATTTTGTTAATTAATGAATCTAATGATGGTATATATACTTATATGTCTCTTATTATATATCATTTTAAGTTAATTAAAGACTTATGTTCAAATTTAATATTCTATGATAAATGCATTTCTTGTGGTTTGAATTGATAAACATTATCAGTTATCTTTATGTTGTTCCTTTAATCTCATTGCATTGATGAAGTTCTATTTCAGAATTTGAATTTCAGTCCATTATGATGGAGTTAGTTTTTCTGGTCAATTACATAGCTAGAGCTCCTAATAGTTCCAAGCATTAATGATTATGGTGTTTCTTTAAGAATTCTATTGAGATTTGGTGGATCTTTGAAATCCATTGTAGTTCATAGCATTTTTGTTCAACAAAACACTCAGTTCTATTTGATCTTTTGTAGATGTTACCCTTCTAGGTGGATAACAATATAGATTTCAAATTAAATAAGTAGATGTATATATATCCATGTAGTTAGTCATAATCTAAGTTTTTTTTGAAATAGATAGGAGTGATTTCATTTCAACTGTAAGAAACCATGTTTCAAGTCCTTACAAGGGCCAATTGAATGAAATTTTCAAGTTTATCTGAATTTGTGTTAAAGATCCCACTAGAGGAAGAGAAGAGTTCTCTCAACCAAAGGGAGGTGATCTTTTTCACTTTTTTTAGCATTTCATTTATTTTTTAGTCAATTCATCATTTCTTACATGATAATTAGAGATAAAATCTGAATGTTGAAATTGATTTGATCATAACTTAGTTAAATTGAAAATAGTTGGATGTTGTTTAGATTATTTTTATTTCAATATTTAATTGGTGATTGCAAGTTAGATAAATTTATTTCTGTTTTGAAAGAAGTTAGTCATTTGAATTCAATAGAGTAGAATAAGGAAGAATGATAATAACGATCAATTTGAACAAAATTTTCTTGGGATGGAATGTGAAATTTAGGAGTAAGATAGCAAGTTCAATTTCATGCAAGCGTAAATAGAATAATTTTCAAGCAATTTCAAAATAGTTTGAATTCCCCTACAATTGAAGTAGCTCATTTCTATTTTAGATCTAGTTGTTTTCTATTAATGCTAGATTCCACAAGACATTCCCTCAAATTTATATTTAACTTGTTCTGCCAAAAAATTATTCCTAATTAGAAGATATCATAGGATGTAGAATCAATGACCTTTGAGGTTATAGTTATTTTAGAAAACATTAAAGTATTTCAAAATTGTGAAGATGAAGAACTTCCAAGACGTCATGACGAAGCATGATCCCAAACCTAGTCACTATTTCCCAGTGCAAAATCTACAAACTAATCACAATCCTTATTGTAGATAACCTAAGGACACACCTAGTTCAATAATTGATAAATTAAATGATGTGAGTTGTGGCATAAACAACCTCACCCAAAATTTTTGGTGCCATTTTCGGGGGTGAAAAGATTTGGTTGCTAAATTTTGAAGCCTTAAGCATTGATAAGGATTGTAGTTTGAATCATTGATGAGATGAGCTAGAAGACCTAAAGATCCACACGGTAGATACCTTCCACTTCCAAACTCTCTTAATCAGCATATTGAAAGCTCTGAAACAATAGAACAAGAACAAGAAATTGAAAAATAACAAGAAAAAATATTTGAAGAGGAACTAGAATAATAAATTGAACAAGAATCTTTACAATAGAGAAACATGGCTGATAGAAATGTTGATAGGAACGTTCTTGATAGGATATTTTAGTACCCTATTAATCTTATTAGGAGAGATGATGAGGCTCCCATGAATAAAATCTCACCTTCTATGTTACCGATTTTTAAGGGAAAGACTTCAAAAGACCCCGACCAATTCCTAAATGAATTTAAGGTTTGTGTCATACATATGATTATATTGCTGAAAATCAAAAGTTAAAAATGTTCCCTTCTACCTTAAAAGAATCAATTTTGAGATGGTTCTTGGGATTAGGAGCAACTTCAATATCAACTTGGACTGAAATGGAAACAACATTCCTTGATAAATATCAAGATTATTGCTGAGGAAAATGAGACCCTTGGAGATTATGCTGATAGATTTTAGTTTGTCCATAGGAGATATACCAATGGGTTGGATGTAGAAATTAGTATAAAAATATTTTTGAAAGGCATTGATGATGAGTCTAGGGAAGCCCTTAATATTATGGGGAAAGGAGATATCAATAAAATTTCATTAGAAGATATTATTGAAATATGTAGGAACTATTCTAGAACTAGAATGGGAGCTAGGGGTTCCAAAAGGAAGGTGATAATACTTGATGTGTCACAAGTTATGAAGGAAATTACAAATCTGAAAAAAGATGTGTTCCTTCATTGCAACAATCATCTTGATAGGAAAAATACTGATTCATTGGCTATTTATCCTTCTAAATGTAGAGGAAAACATCCCTCAAGGGAATGTCCTTTGAACGAAGTTGATCTCTACGAAATATGTGAGAAACCTCATGCAACTAGTTCATGCAATCTCTTGTCTGATTTTAAGAACCAGTTAAAGAAACCTCCCATTATAGAGGAAGACCTTAATTATATAGGGTAGAGACCTCATAATTTTGGATTTAATCAAGGGTAACATGGTTCTAGAAATAATTGGAATCAGAATGCTTTGCCTAATTCAAACTAGTGGAATCCTTAGTATTTAATGCAACCTCCAAACATGCCACGGGGAGTGTATACAACTAAAAGTGGTCAAAAGAAGATATTAATTAAATTCAAGCAATTTCGATTAATTAAAATAAAAATCAATTAACAATGAAATTGAATTAACCATTTGTTTATATAGTTCATTTTTTTTTATATTGAGATAGTGTATCAACTGGAGCATTTATAGAGCTTATAAAAAAGATAGCTAAAATTACCAAAATAGCAGCATGAGTTTGTTGCTACAGATACCAACCTAGACTATATCAAAATCTTAAGACTCTATACATAGTATTCTTTATTATGAGATCTATGAGAGCTTATACATAAGCAAAATTGTTCAATCTTATAAACAAAAACTATGGCTAAGAATCTCCCCATCCATCTGTATTGGCCCTGGTGTTTGTGGTGTCCCATCCATCATTGTTTCTCCTTCATTCTTGGCTGCTCTAGTTGTCATTGTGGTCTTGATTATTCCAGTTATCACTGGTGAATGTGCCCTCCTAGACCCCTATTCTAATGTCCTCTATTGCATTGGTGACCTGGTTGTTGGGTGTACTGGGAAGGTTCTCTGGGGTAGGGTTCTCTGCTTGTGATATCTCTGCTTGTGCTATCTTGGTATAGTTGGCAGACTGGATATCCCTCTTGAACATAATCATAGCCCCTTCTTGAAAAAGTGATAGGAATCTTTCTTCTGAAACCTCTACCCTTGCTATGACCTGAGAAACAATGTTAAGATGTGTGAGTTTTATGAAAAACTCAGTAAGGTCCCACTTCCTGGCTTGGAAGATTTCCTCATGCCTCTATTTCCAAATGACCCAAAGAACTTCAGCAGTCAAAGAAAACCAACAAATATTCATTTTTAAGTCAAAAGAATCCACAAAACCAGAGACAACTTCTTTCCAAGAGAAAAATTTAATGCAGTTCCACATAATGGGGCAACCAAGAAAACTAGCCCAAATATTTTTAGCAAATTCACATTCAAACAACAGGTGTTCAAAAGATTCAGGGCAGTTACAAATAGAACAAATAATGATCCGATTTCTAGAGTGGGCAAGAAAAAACCCAACAACAAGTTTTTTTTAACAAAAGTAGCCATCTAAAGCATAAAACCTTAGGTTCAATTTGGGAGTGCACAAAAAAATCAAAGAAAGAGAGCCATCTATTGCTAGACCAGTTGAAGTTCCAGTTGGATTTAATTCTGTGAGTAGTTTCTGAGTCTTCTTTATGCATTGCATATATTTGTTTGCAAGAAAAATCAACAACCTTGTTACCATATTTCCATTAAATCAAGTCAAGCATCTGGGTTGAGGACACCATCATGCCAGGGAAACATCTTCCCACAGCCTTAGATATCAGGGTATAGGTTTTTTTTTGGGACTGTGGTATGTTGAAGGTTTCTTGTATATCCTCCCACTCTCTCAACTTTTGATCCCTCAGTAGATCCTAAATGAGAGTGATACCTTTCATATGCCAACTCTTTGTTGAGCAAGACTGAGTTAATGCCAGAGGTTTTCCATTTAGATATAAACCCCACCAAATATACCTATCCAAAACAACACATGTGGGATTTTTCCAAACAACACTCCTTGAATAGACCCAAAACCTAACCTGACAGCATTCCTTCTATATGGTTTGAAACACATTGGAACCAAAGACTTTTATTTCAAAATCTCCAAATACAATATCATGCAGAGGGGTGTCCTTCCATAATTTTCCTTTTTTGATGCTAGATCTCTCAATGTTATTCCTAACCAGAATTTTCCAAGGTTCATTTCCTTTTAGGGATTTAAGGATACATTTGGAAGCTAGTGCTAATCCTTGTGACTGGAGGTCCCTCATACCCAGTCCTCCTCTTTTTTTTGGAATGCAACACCATTCCCATTTTGCACAGTGTCTCTTTCTGTTACCCATTCCATCAGACCATAAGAACTCTCTAAGAATTTTTCCAAGTTTGTTAATCTGACTATTGGCTAACATCCACGAAGAGGCATAATATACAACATGAGAGGAGAGAAATTTATGTACTACGTGAGCTCTAATATCATACATGAGTAATTTAATTAATTCAAATATCATACATGAGTAATTTAATTAATTATTTGAATTAATTACTCCTAAAAAGTCTCACCTACCACTACATGATAAAAATCATAATGACCAATGGGAGATGCGAATCAAGTACACATGGATAAGTCCAAGGCTTTGCAATCTTGACCATTTAATCTTAAAAGGGAATCTTGTCCACACAAAGGGGACACATCATCAAACTTAACCTCAACTACACCTTGATCATGGTTAATCAAACTCACCCTCTAAACCTTGGGAAATCCTATAAATAGGATGCATAATAAGAGTAAAATCATCCACCTTCATGTAGAGTAATTGTATACACCTAAAAATGGTCAAAAAAAAAATGATCAAATACACACCATTTTGAATTAATTAAAATGAATAAATCAAATAACTAGTAATTGAATTAATCATTTAATTACATAGTTCATCAATTGAATAAATTCAATTCAATACATCATATATGAATAACACTAGTACATTTTGGCAAATATGTGACTACGTGACTAAAAGTTTTAGGCACACCACTAAAAATTTTGGTCACATGACTAAAATTGATCATATTCTACTAATTTACAAGTATAGATGACTAAATAAGTGACTAATTTAGTCACCATGTAAAATCACAAGGTCAACCAAATAAAAGTGACTAAATAAACTGCCAAATAAATGATGAAATAAAAGCGACTGAATAAACTACTAAATAAATGACTATATAAACTACCAAATAAACTACCAAATAAACTACTAAATAAATGACTAAATAAACTACCAAATAAATGAATAAATAAACTACCAAATAAATGACTAAATAAACTACCAAATAAATGACTAAATAAATAGTCACCTAAACAAAAATGACTAAATAAAGGACCAAATAAATGACTAAATAATTAGTCACTAATAATCTCATTTAACCTGTAACGCTTGTTTTCCCATAGGCTTTATATTACGTGAGAAAGCCATCTACACCTGTCTCATGCTAGAAATTTGACTTTCAGGTGATTTGATCAAAATTGATTGATAAAATCTATTAATTTAGAGATATTATAATCAGAATCAAAATGAATAGTTTATAGCAATATCAAACTATTTTTCAATTATGGTTTATTGTGACAAGTTGCATTTTGAATACTTCCTTTGCAAAATAGGGCTAATTCATGCATACCTAAAATGGAGGATAGTTAATATAGTTAACAAAAATTTTCCAAATTAAATTAAGTAAGCTTGTTGGTTTGAAGATTATATCATGTTATAGTGATGCAATTAATTAAATATGTAGGGTATCTGAATCAATGAGTTGTTTGAAGACTAGTATAACTAATTTAGGAAGTTTGGGAGTTTTAAACCCAAAATAATGTTGGGAGGGATAGTAGGCCTAGAGTTATTGTTTGAAGGAAGAATTAAAGGTAATGTTTTGAAGCAAATAATAAGTGTTGTTATTGTGTATATTTCTGGATTCAACTATGTCAAAATTTTCAATTAGCATTATCTTATATAAAAAATAAAGACAAAAATATTTGAGAACTAGTTGTACACATAATCTAAAATAGATTATTTATTATAATACCTACTAATTACTCAAAAATAAAAAATAAAAAATAAAGAAGAAAAATCAATTAATTAAAAATTAAAATTAAATAAATATTTTTTATTTATTAAATAATTTATATTATTGATGGGCCGATCATGGAAAGTTTGGGTGGATAAACCAAAATCTAATCTAAAATTTCATAGAACTCGTTGTTTGCGCACCTGAATGTGCTTGGCGCCAAGCTAAACATTTGATTCCAAAATAATTCAACTGGATCAGGAGAACTCACAGTGAACATTTGATTCTAAAATCATTCAACCAGATCAGGAGAACTCGTAGGCAAAGTTGTTTACGTGCCTGAATGTGGTTGGCGCCAAGCTAAATGTGCTTTCTACCCTTGCCTTTTCCATAAACCTCTGCTACTGTTAGATTTGGATCTGATGAAAGGTAAACAACGAGCTCTATTTGGTATAGAGAACCTCCCATTTTGGTGTGGTTTGTGTTTTTTTAGGGTTGTGTTAGGTGTTTTGTGTGGGTTGTAATAAGATCCACTAGGTTGGATCCAAAGTTGATCATCTCCATGTTTGTAAGAGCCAAGAGTGCTCCTAGGTGACATTGTGGTCATTTTGACCTAGAAAGGTAAAAGTTAATATTTTTATGTAACTTGGGTTTAGAATGTCTTATAGGACCCTAAGTAACCTAAATAGGGTCATGGAAGTAAAAAAACATGCATCAAGTTGACTAAGATAGTCAACTAGCAAAAGATGCTAAAAAGTTGCTAGCAACTTTTAAAAGTTGCTCGAGCAACTTTTGCAACTTTTTGCAAGAAGTTGCTAATGGAGGTTGGAGTGGTTGTAACTACCCATGCTCGAGTATTTGAGCATGGATTGATGTTTTTTAGAAGGTTAATGGAGTTTTGGATTGGATAACATTTTTGTGAACCCTCTGTACGAATGCCAGACTACGTTTTCTTGTAATCTGCAATGTTTCTTGCTTTCTATATGGCTGTGTACAGATTGGATTGAGTGATCAGACCCCATGGGAGTGTATTATTTTGAGTTATCTTTCTTATGCATATAGTAGTTTTATTTCAAGTTAATATAGTGTAAAGTTAGAGTAGATTTTAAGCCACTGGTCAACAAGTTCCATTTGCAGAGTTGCAGAGGAAAATATGGCTCTAACCTAAACATCCACCGGTGAAATTGGTTGAAAACATGGGGGATGAAGGGTTAGGGTCTATATATAATGTTTTTTCTTTCCTTTTTTTATTTTCAATGGGATTCCTAGACCTGGAATGAAGCCCTATGGATGACTACTAGGAGCAGGTGAGCCTAGACAGGGTAAAGATCAGATTGCACAGAGCACCCATGATCTTGGATGGTGAACTTAGTGGCATGTGTAGAAGCCCTAAAGTGTTCCCATGAGGGATAAAAAGGTGAAAAATGATGACAGGAAGTTTGAAGACCAATTTGGTGGCATTCTATCCTGACTGGTCCAGAGGCCTAAAAGATAGGCTGAAAACTAGGGCCTTGTGATAACTAGGGTTGTCGGTGCATTGAGAAGCTAGGATTTTAGATTCTAGTAGTGTTGGTGGATAGATTGAATATTTTCAAGGTTTCCTATGAGGGTTTTTGGAAGAATTGGGAGCTTTAGATCCAAAATAGTGAAATTTGACCTACTAGGAAATAAGCCATTAGGCCTCCTAGTGCATTTGTCAACAATTGGACTATTGGAGTATCCAGAAGTGTGGGAAAATTTTCTAATGGAATTTTAATGGGACAAGGAAATAGGAAAGAGTCTATGAGATGTATGGGGAAGATCCTAATAAAGGGTTTGGGATTCTAGGAGAAAGATCTATTGGAAAACCCAAGAGATTAGAGAACTAGTTGGACTAGTTGATCCTAGATGTAATTTGTGTCTTCAACAAATCAACTATAACTAGGAGGAAAGTTAATAGAGAGGATATAGGAGATCCATATTGGAGAGGTAAAAATGGAGGAGTAACTATTGGATGGTTAGTAGAAAGGATAAGCAATTTGGAGGAAAGAAAGACTAGAACCCTAAATCCTCTGCATCAGTGTGGTATCAGAGCCAGGATTTGTTTAAGTTTGGTGTATGTCTAAAGGGGAGGAGAGTCAAGAGGTTGAAAACATGCCTCCTAAGGTGATGATTAGGGATGCCATTGTAGAATTGGTTTAGGGCCTCTTGGAGAAGGTTAGTGTGTTAGAACCAAGGAGTAAGAAGAGAATAACTGAATGTGGAGATGAGAGTGATGATGAAGAAACTGAAAATCAGTCAGGAGAATCTAAAGGGAAAGAAGTGGAAATGGATAAAGAAAAAAAGGTTTTATTGGATTCCTTCAAGGCCATAAAAAAATAAAATATGGAAAATATACCTTACTATTATGGAAGCTTGAATGGTGAAGAGTTATTTGATTGGTTAGAGGCCACATACAACTAGTTTGACTGCAAGGAAGTATCAGAGGAGAAGAGAGTTAGCCATGCAAAGGCTAGACTCAAGGGATCTGCATTGGTGTGGTGGAACATGATGCAAGATGATATGGTAGCCACTGGTAAGAAGAAGTTAGTTTCTTGGGAGAGAATAAAGATAAGAATGAGGGCACAATTCCTATCCACTGATTATGAGATCAAAATGTATCAAAAGTTGCAGAACTTGAGACAAAAGGAGTTGACAGTAAGTTCCTACACTAAGGAGCTCCACAAATTGAGCCTAAGAGAAAGAAGGAAAGAAGAGGAGGTAGAAAAGGTAGCAAGGTACCTCAATGGGTTGAGAGAAGGGATTAAAGATGAGATTAGTATGATGGCTCCTGAAAGTATGCACAAGTGTTTTCGATTATCTTTGAGGGCAGAGGAGAAGACTAGAAGGAGGAATGATTTCCACCAAAGAGGTAGAGGTAACAACAATAGAGGATTTAGAGGCAAGAATAACTTTGGCAGAGGACAAATCCCAAGTAGACCAGAAGATAATAAATCTATGGATAATAGTAGGATTAATCAGTATAGAGGATCATTTCAGAGAGGTGGATACAAAGGAAGATGACCACCAAGGGGTAGATTCTAGTCACAAGGAAGGTCCAACTCTATCTTCATTGGCAGATGTTACAATTGCAATCAAGTGGGCCATACAATAAAAAGATGTCCTGACAAGACCTCCACATCATCTATGGGGGAAAGAATAAATCAGTTGGTGCAAGAGGATGACACACAAAGTGTCACTTCTCCCATCTCCAAGGCAGGGCCAGTGGATGGAGAGAATCTCATGTTGAGAAGGACTTTGTTGAAAGTTCCTAGTGTCACAGAACCACCTCAAAGAAAGAACTTGTTCAAGAATACTTGTAGGTCCCATGGGAAGATCTGAAAGGTGATAGTGGACTCTGGATCCATAGAGAATATAGTGTCAATTGAGATGGTGGATAAACTAAAACTTAGGAGGATACCTCACACCACTCCCTATAAAGTATCATGGTTAAACAAGGGACAACAAATAGTGGTGGATGAACAAACAATGGTGGAGTTTGAAATAGGAGAGTATAAGGACAAGGTCCTATGTGACATATTTCCCATGGATGAATGTCATCTCCTTCTAGGATGCCCATGGAAATATGATGTGAAGGACATTCATGATGGTGAGAAGAAGAACTATGTGATTACCAAGCAGGGGAAGAAATTTCAAATGGATCCTTTACAAGAACCTAATGAAGAGAAACATGTGGGAACCAGTGTGATGCTCTTGAGTGGAAATGAGTTTCTAAAGGCTATGAAGAAGGAGAAAGGAGTCTATTGTGCAGTGATAGTGAAGCCAAAGGAGGAAACCAAAGAGAAAGCTAGTATGCCACAAGAAGTACAAGCATTGTTGGAAAAGTATCATGAAATAGTGGATAATGGGTTTCCTAGTGCATTTGCACCCATGATGGATGTGAGTCACCAAATAGACCTCATACCTGGAGCTAATCTACCTAACAAGGCATCATATAAGATGACACCAAGTCAAAATGTAGAGATAGAAAAACAGATTCAAGATTTGTTGGAGAAGGGACTAATAATAAAGAGTTTGAGCCCTTATACAGTGCCAACTATCCTTGCACCCAAGAAGGATTGAAAATGGAGGATGTGTATAGACTCCAGGGATATAAACAAGATCACAATCGGATATAGATTTCCCATGCCCTGGATTGAGGATTTGTTAGACAATTTGTGAGGTTCTTGTTATTTCTCCAAGGTGGATTTGAAGTCAGGGTATCACCAAATCAGAGTTAGGCCTGGTGATGAATGGAAGAAAACCTTCAAGAAAAATGAAGGGCTGTATGAGTGGCTAGTAATGCCCTTTGGCCTAACAAATTCACCTAGCACATTCATGAGGCTCATGAATGAAGTGCTAGCAGATTTCATAGGTATGTTTGTAATAGTTTATCTTGATGACATTTTGATCTTTAGCAGGTCTAAGGAGGAGCACATGAAGCATTTAGAAATGGTATTGAGGAGGCTACACCAAGAGAAGTTGATGATCAATTAGGAAAAATGTGAGTTCTTGAAAACCAGATTAGTGTATCTTGGTTTTGTAGTTGCTAATGGGTGTATGAAAATGGATCTTGATAAGGTCAAATCTATTTTGGAATGGCCTACACCTAGATCCATAGGGGATGTTAGGAGTTTTCATGGTTTGGTTTCCTACTATAGGAAATTTGTGAGGAATTTTAGTCATGTATGTGCCCCTATCCTCAACACTATAAAAGGAGGAGTCAAATGTCAGTTCAAGTGGATAGCAACAACATATCAAGGGTTTGAAATGTTGAAAAAGAGAATAGCAAAACTAACTACACTTAGGTTCCCCAACTTCAATAAGTTATTTGTGTTGGAGTGTGATGCTAGCAAGCTAGCCATATGAGTAGTGTTAAGTCAAGAGGGACACCCTATGGCATTCTCCTCAGAGAAGTTAGATGAGGCCAAAAAGTACTCCACCTATGATTTGGAGTTGTATGATATGGTACAAGCCCTTAAAAAGTGGAGACATTATCTCCTACCAAGGGAATTTGTGGTCTACATAGATAACCATGCCCTTAGTTTCTTGAATGGGCAAGAAAAAATTGAATCAAAGGCACCTTAAATGGGTGGAAGCTTGCAAGCATACACATTTGTGATCAAACACAAGAAATGAGTTAGCAATAAGGTTGCTGATGCTCTAAGTAGAAGAATACTAACCATACAGGAAATACAGTTGCAAAGTGTGGGGATGAATGATTTGAAAGACCTCTACAAAGAGGATAAGGATTTCAAAGATGCCTATGAGGCATGTGTAAAGTTCCAACAGGGATTTAAAGTGGAGTTCATTAATTATATGTTGCAGGAGGGACTATTATTCAAAGGACACCTAATGTGTATACCTTAGTGCTCAATGAGGGAGAACATAGTGAAGGAGAAACACCAAGGAAGCTTGGGAGGCCACTTTGGAGTGGATAAAACACTTGAGCAAGTGAATAGGCATTAATATTGGCCTAGGTTACAATCAGATGTCAGAAAGTTTGTGGAGCAATGTCAGATATGTCAGAGGGCTAAAGGATGGAGTAGTATTAGTGGATTGTATCAACCTCTATCCATACCTCAGAGGCCTTGGGAGTGCCTGAGTATGGACTTTGTTTTGGGGTTGCCTAAGACACCAAGGGGTCATGACTGTGTGTTTTTTGTGGTGGGCCGGTTTAGCAAAATGGCACACTTCATTCCATGCAAGCAAACCAATGATGCTTCATAGATTGCAGGCTTATTCTTCAGAGACATTGTAAGAATCCATGGATTGCTACTGAATATAGTAAGTGACAGAGATAGTAAGTTTATGGGCCACTTTTGGAGGACCCTTTAGAATATTCTAGGTACAAACTTGTCTTTCTCTTCAACCTACCACCCACAGTTAGATGGGAAAATGAAGTAGCGAATAGGTCACTTGGGAACTTGCTAAGATGCTTGATTAAGCAACATGGATAGTCATGGTATCACATTATAGGTCAGGAAGAATTTTCCTATAATGAATCCATTAATAGGAGTACTAGTAAAAGCCCCTTTGAGATGGTATATGAGACCAATCCTAGAGGGATTTTAGAGTTAAGGGATCTTAGTTTGTAGGACAAAAGGAGTGCCCAAGGGGAGTCATTTGTAGAATATATGAAGGGGAGTCATTTGTAGAACATATGAAGGAGCTTCATGATCAAGTTAACAAGACTCTACAACAACAAGGGGAGAAGTAAAAGATAAAGGAAGACAAATAAAGGAGGGATTTACAATTGAAGGTGGGGGATCTAGTACTTTCTTACCTCATAAAGGAGAGACTACCCAAGGGTCAGCCAACTAAGTTTCTCATGAAGAAGATAGGACCCTTAAGGATATTGCATAAGTATGGCAACAATGCCTATGAGGTGGAGTTGCCCCCTGATTTGGGAATTTCACCCATTTTTAATGTATGTGATCTGTATCCCTATAAAGGGCTATCCTTAGACACTGGTCAAAAAACTCTTTTAGAGTTGGGGAAAGATGCTTGGGTTAAATATTTTCCTACCACAATCCCTCTATAGTTAGACAATATACTGGATTCCAAGATGATTAAGAAGACAAGGAAGGGTACTTACAGAGAGTATCTAGTCAAGTGATAGGGACTACCTGAAGCTAAGGCCACTTGGATGACCGAGGTAGACATTCTAAAGCATGGGGTCACCATTGAAGACCTCCTAACTCAAGGGACTTGAGTTATTTGTTCCAGGGGAGTATGGTGCTGAGCACCTCCCATTTTGGTGTGGTTTGTGTGTTTTAGGGTTATTTTAGGTAATTTGTGTTGGTTGTAATAAGATCCACTAGGTTGGATCCAAAGTTGATCATGTCCATGTTTGTAAGAGCCAAGAGTTCTCCTAGGTGACATTATGGTCATTTTGACCTAGAAAGGTAAAAGTTGATATTTTTGTGTAACTTGGGTTTAGAGTGTCTTCTAGGACCCTAAGTAACCTAACTAGGGTCATGGAAGTCAAAAAACATGCTTCGAGTTGACTAAAATAGTCAACTAGTAAAAGATGCTAAAAAGTTGCTAGCAACTTTTGCAACTTTTTGCAAGAAGTTTCTAATGGAGGTTGCAGCAGTTGTAACTACCCACACTTGAGTATTTGAGCATGGATCGATGATTTTCAGAAGGTTAATGGAATTTTGGATTGGATAACATTTTTGTGAACCCTCTGTACAAATGTCAGACTGTGTTTTCTTGTAATCTATAGTGTTTCTTTCTTTCTGTACGGCTGTGTATGGATTGGATTGAGTGATCGAACCCCATGGGAGTGTAGTGTTTTGAGTTATCTTTTTTAGGCACCTAGTAGTTTTATTTCAAGTTAATATAGTGTAAAGTTAGAGTAGATTTTAAGCTACTGGTCTGCAAGTTCCATTTGTAGAGTTGCAGAGGAAAATATGGCTCTAACCTAAACATCCACTGGTGAAATTGGTTTAAACCATGGGGGATGAATGGTTAGGGTCTGTATATAATGTTTTTTCTTTCCTTTTTGTATTTACAATGAGATTCCTAGACATGGAATGAAGCCCTATGGCTGACTGCTAGGAGCAGGTGAACCTGGACAGGATAAAGATCAAATTGCACAGAGCACCCATGATCTTGGATGGTGAACTTAGTGGCATGTGTAGAAACCCTGAAGTGTTCCCATGAGGGATAAAAAGGTGAGAAATGATGACAAGAATTTTGAAGACCAATTTGGTGGCATTCTGTCCTGACTGGTCCAGAGGCCTAAAAGATAGGCTGAAAACTAGGGCCTTGTGATAACCATGGTTGTGGGTTCATTGAGAAGCTATGATTTTGGATTATAGTAGGGTTGGTGGATATATTGAATATTTTCAAGGTCTTGTGTGAGGTTTTTTGGAAGAATTTGGAGCTTTAGACCCAAAATAGTGAAATTTGACCTACTAGGAAATATGCCAATTAGGCCTCCTAGTGCATTTGTCAACAATTGGACTGTTGGAGTATCTAGAAGTGTGGGAGAAGGTTCTAATGGAATTATAATGGGCCAAGGACATAGGCAAGAGTATATGAGATTTATGGGGAAGATCCTAATAAAGGGTTTGGGATTCTAGGGGAAAGATCTAGTGGAAAACCTAGGAGATTGGAGAACTAGTTGGACTAGTTGATCCTAGATGTAATTTGTGTCTTCAACAAATCAAACATACCTAGGAGGAAAGTTGATAGAGAGGATCTAGGAGATCCATATTGGAGAGGTAAAAATAGAGGAGTAACCATTGGATGGTTAGTAGAAAGGATAAGCAATTTGGAGGAAAGAAAGGCTAGAACCCTAAACCCTCTACATCACTATTGCCGTAACACAAGTAACACACAAATTGATTCTTTATTTACCTAGCATAAAAATCAAATATTTATCATTGTAATAATCATAAGCTATTTGGTAATTTATAGGTGATGCTCCTCCACCACAGTGACAAGAATAGAAAATATAAAAATTGTATTCAATCACTTTGGATAAGGGTCTGTTCAATGTATTGCCAGGTACGCAAAAAATATTATTTTCCTATTTTTTTGTTTCAGGTTTCCAAGTAGCTCTTGTATTCCCTTCTTTACAAAACCGATCTTATTTTTTTAATAGGAAAATCTTTCTTGTACATATTTGAGCTTATATTTGAGATTTCTCAGAAGCGACAACATAATTAGTTGATGTTTTGATATCTGATAAATAATGATCATTTTGAGAAAGGAAATTTGAAACATCACCTTCAATATAATCACCAAGTATTATTTTATTTATATCCTTTGAGGATATTTTATCTTTTAAAGCTCCATCTGTAAAGAAATTCTTGCTAGTCTCATCAAAAACCTGATACTTAGCCAGTGTGTGTTTAACAAGACCTAAAGTAGATTTATTTGTAACTTTTTTTTCATGAACTCTTAACACTAGATGAATTTTTGCCTCATCCCATGTGCCTACTATATGGTAATTCCACCAGCTTGTTTATGGCAAGAATTTCACAATCTCTTTCTTCATCTTTCTGACTTTTGGACATAATAGACATCTACTTCAGTACAATATTCCTTTATGATGTAGAGCATCCCGCAAAACCATTCATTATTTTAGGATCATGATGACCCAATAAATATATTTCAACATATTCTTGTTAAAAAAGACTCAAAAATGTATTGCGCAAAAAAAACTCAAGGCAACTTATGCTTACTTGAAACATAAATCACAAAGGAATCTATTAGAGAATTCACTTATCTAAAAACCTTAAAAAGTAGGGGACTTGATCATTAATATTGAGATAAGAGTTTACCAAATTTTACAATACTCAAGAGTTTGCATTTTCCAAAAATGTCTATTCTAATGAGTATCAATCGGGGGAGGCTTACAATGCAAAATATGGCCACTTATATAGACACGTACTTCAACTGAATACATTTGACATGCCCCTTCATAAAAAATTATAAAAAATAAATTATTTTAATAGGAATAGATTAATGTTGAACAAATGAGTAACATATTCCTCATCCTTGTAAGAATCCGTGCTCTGCTGAAACCTCCTTTGCAAACTCTTGTTGACACATTTTTTCAGTTATCATCGACATGTGAGTACATCAAGTTAGTGAGCACATTGGAACACATTACAACATTATGCACAAAGTAGATTTCAAAATTGAAGAGGGCATGAAGTACAGATTAAAAGTAATATTTTGGGTAGCTTTGAGCTGACAATATGATGTAAATATTCTACAATTAAAACTGATGTGCATTCTTCTCCACATGTTTTTTACAGAAGATAAATTTTCTAAAATGACCAAATTTTCAGCATTGTTCCCTCTTGTACTAATATGGTATCTTTGATATAGGGCATGCATAATATGTTTTTTGTGAAATGCTTTAGAAACTTCATGTGAAATGCAACCCATAGGTGAAGAGTTGGATTCAACAATCTTTACTAGCATTTTCTCTGACATACATGCATAAGAAATGTAAAAGCATAAACAAGGTTGTAAATTATTTGACTGAAGTGATTAAGAAGGAATACCATTTCTTGTATGCTATGATTACATGATCGTAGAGAATGAGTTTAGTAAGAGGGATTTGATATTTTTAAAACTAATTTCACTAATAGGAATAATACAAGAAACCCTTGCAAGGCTTGGTGTCTTACTATAGTTCTTGTTTGATCCCCCTTCTCTTATACTCTAGAATTTTCTTTGCTCATCTCGAATCCTTGTTCTTCACCCATGGGGTTTTCCACCCTCCATCTCCCTGTGGCATATATTACTAGTACTATAATCTGAAATAAATATATGTAATATATTCAGTTATCCATATAGGCAAAGTTGTTTGAGAATTTCAATGCATAAATGGAAATGAAAATTTCTAGATAAGAGTTTACTTTTATTGAAAGAAATAGTAACAATTGTTTTCTATACCTATTCAAAGACTCTTAATCTCATCCTCATTTGTGCTAGAATAAGGTGATTACATTTTTTCCTTCCCCATCAAACCCCCAATCGTAGTGTTGTCCTTATGCAAGTTAATTCTACTAGATTTTACATTTAAATTTTACTTTCAGTTCTATTACCGTCATCATATTTATTAACATTTGTTACTCTCATGGATAGGTATTGAAGAAATTTCATGGGAAATCAAACTTGTTTGGATATGACTTGGAGACTTTTGAAAAGGCGGGTAAGGAATTCATAGTTTTTTGTAAAGAATTTAAAGTCAACAAGACCCTTTGCATCAAATTCAGAGGTAATTCAAGACTTGAAACACACATATTTCATTTCGATTAGGTAAATGTCAAATAAATGTAAGATAGATCTTCGGAAAACTCATTATATCCTCTTCTTTTTGTTATAGTCTCTACTAAAAGTGACTACTTTCAACAATAATTTGGCATCTCTATTTTCAGATTTATGTGTTTTTTCTTTAAATCAGAAACTAAATTAATACTGGAATTCATAACAATCAGAGATGGATCAGCATCAAAAGCTGACTACATATTAATATCACGAATATGATGAGAGGGTATTTGATGAGGGGGACATTGGAAAATATCTATTTCCATGTAAAAAATGTCTTGGTGGAAAGGTGAAAAAAAGGAATGTGATTTATCTACATATGATAAGATATGGGCATAGTGGTATAAGTCCTTTGGATTATAATTAAATTATGAAGATATGATAGAATTGCAGACAGTGAGAGATGAAGAGGTAACAAACATAGAGATGTTGGCAGTGGGCCAATGCCCCTTGTGGGATTCACAACTTGGTTTAACAACCTCCTATGGATTCTATAAGTCTAGTGGTTGTATTAGGCATTAACAGGTCAATATTTTGGTGCAACGATAACCACTACCTGTAACAAGTGGTATTAGAGACTGGTCACACGTTCAAATCATGCAGGCCACTATGAGTGACACTGAGAGAGGGATTGTTGGTAGTGGGCCAGTGTCCCTCGTAAGATTCGCAACATGGTTTAACAACCTCCCATGGATTCTATAAGTCTAGTGTTTGTATCAGATATTAAAATGTTGATCTTTTGGTGCAATGACAACCACTACTTGTAATAAGACAAAGTGGCACCAAACATAGATAATGAGGCAAAAAATATTTGACGAAGGGTTTGAAGTTGATAGAATGTTGGATGGGGTTCTAAATGATGATTGGGACAAGTCAATGGAGGACGCTTTAAAGCCTATGTATGCTAATTTCAAGTTAAGTCATTTGACAGCAATCCTTAAAATTCTTAACTTGCAAGTGGTGCATGGTTGGACAAATGAGAGTGTAGATCAGTTATTGGCATTATTAAGTTCATTGTTACCATCTGACTCCACATTTCAAACAAAATGAAGTCAATGTAAAAATTAAATCAGAAATCTCGGCTTGGCGTATGAAAACATCCCCACATGTGTGAAGGGTTGTGTATTATTTCACAAAAAATCTTGCAAATGAGAGTGAATGTCCAAAATGTCATGACGAAAGGTATAGACAAGGGTTGAAATAAAATATTTTCCTAGAAAGTTTCTTTGCCAATTTTCAATAATCCCATGATTACTCAAAATGTACAGGTGCAAAGACATTGCTAAAATTATGCAGTGGCATGCTCAAAATAAGAGCACCGATGGAAAAAATGACATGTGCCAGATTCTAAGGCATGGATGGAATTTGATAATAGATGGCTAGATTTTTCTCAAGATCCTCATAATATAAGGTTGGGTTTGGCTCTAGATAAGGTTAACCCATTCTCAGATCAAAGTAATAAATGGTCAACTTGACCAATGTTTCTAATAAATTATAACTTTCCTCCATGGTTAGCAAACTAAACCATTTTTCTTAATGTTATCATTAATTATACCAGGAAAGAAAAGCGTGACTTCAGAAATAATAGATGCTTATCTAGAGCCATTATATGATGAGCTAAGGGAGTTATTGAAAATAATTGAAGCAATTCAATCTTTAATAGATGGTCATTAAATCAAGTTCACTTTAAGAGCTTCCTTATTGTTTACAATTCATGACCTTCCTGCATATGCCACTTTATCTGGTCTCTTTGTTCATGGATACCATGGATGCCTTGCTTGAAACTTTAAGGATTTTGTGAGGCACTCAAGAATTTTGCGCAAGTGTATTTATTATGGAAATCATGCTTACCTTAAAATGGATCATCCATAACATAAACAAAAAACACGTTTCAATAGTCAAGAAGAGAATCGTAAAGTGTCATTATTAATAATAGGTGATTACATTATTGTGAATGGACAAAAAAGAGTATCCTTTATTTAAAATGATGGGATTATTGGTAGTAGGTATGATCCACGTAATGAAAGTGGTGTAAAATGGTTGTGCATACTGTACAAGTTTCCATACTTCAAGGATATATCCATTAGGCATACTGTTTACTTTATGCATACTAATAAAAATATAGCTTATGCTAATATAGAAACTCTTTTTGGTGGTCTTGATACTATTTCATCACGTGAAAACTTTCGAGAAATAAAGATTCATCAAAATGTTTGGGTTGAAAGATATGAAAATAAAAAATATAGAAAGCCTAATGCTCCTTATGTGTGGAGAAGGGAACACCGTGCATAATTCTTATAGTTGATGTCTCAGACTCGCTTTCCCACTGGATATGTAAGTAGCAACATAAAAAGACAAACTGAAATTAATAGCTTAAGAGGCCTCAAGACTCATGACTATCATGTCATAATTGAGAATATTTTACCTATTGTGGTAAATATATCAAGATTGGAAAAGGGCCAAAGATTGGCAATTATAAGGTTGGGCCTAATATTAAAGAGAATGAGTTTACATGTATTAGATCCTTTGAACTTTGATATTTTGAGGGAGGAGGTTGTTGGATTCCTCTGTCTATTGGAGTGAGATTTTCCACCAATAATCTTTAACATTTCTATGAATTTTTTGATACATCTCGAATATGAACTAGAGAATTGTGGCCCAGTAAGAATGATATGGATGTATCTTATAGAATGATATATGAAGGTTTTGAAACAAATTATCTGTACTAGGGAAAAACCAGAAGGCAACATGTTTGAGGGATATTCAATGCAAGAGGCCATGGGTTTTTGCACAAAATATATGAAGAATTTTAAAAAATGTCAATCGATGCATATGGGATGATGACGGAGATGAGAGAGTTGTAGGTGAATGATTAGAAGGAAATTGATGTCTCTTAAAGATATCATACAAAAAAGAAGTGCAATACATGCCTTTTCTCTTTAAAACACATATTCATTCGATAATTGGCGCAGGTAGCCAAAAATTAACAATAATTTATTTACTCAATTGCATTTACATATTTATATTATTATCTTTCTATTTTTATGTCATTATTATATCAATAAAATATGAAGAAGAGAGTCAAATTTGGATGCAACATCAACCTCAAAAGCACATATGTCATAGTTTGATTAGAGGTGATTCTTTTCCAAAATTTGAAGAATGGGTTGCTAATGAAATCAATGATGCAAAAGAAGAAGATCAAGATATAAAAATAGAGGAAAGTGAGATCTCACAATCTCCACATATATGGGCTACATGTTTGGTGGAATGTGGAACTATGGTAGTCATTTAAGAGTGGAAGAAAAAGCCAAAGGAAAGACAAATTGTGATTGTGTTGTTAGTGTTGAATTTTTTCATGATACCGAGAAGAAATTTTATGTTGGATTCATCCAAGAAATTATTCAAGTGGATTTTGGTGAAAATAGTCCTATATTATTAAAATGTAAGTGGATCTGACCATCCGTAGTATAATTTGATGAGTATGGATTTGTACATGCAAATACACGACAATTTTTATCAGAAACAGATGAGCTGCATGTTTTCCCTCTTCAAATTAACCAATAATTTCTTATTGATGACGTAAGAAGCCCAGGTTGGTCATATGTCATTCAAATAGAGTCTCGTTCCAAATGAAAATTCATGGAAGCTATCAATGTATTGCTTGATGGGCAATATGTTAATTTACAAGAAACATTTGAAGAAGTGGATGAAGACAATGAGAGACTATTTGAAGAAGAGATTTTGATTACCAATGAAGAAATTGGGAGAGAAAATGTATTGCATGTCACAAATGAGGATGAGGAAGAAAATCAAGCAAATGCAGACATGAGTGATTAGGATTTTGATCTATCTAGAAATGTTGATGATTATTGACAAGTCCCATTTTATGACCTTTTTATTTAAAATTTTTATATTATTCTATGTTTTGAGGACACAGACCTTCAAACTTTAATTATTTTCTAAATAGATATAGGAATTAATGTTGCACATGACTCTATTAAATGGTCAAAATGCATTATATAACACTAGTACATTTGAGGTCAAATTTTGACGGCCATTTGTCAGATTTCCAACGCTCATTTGTCGGTATTTCGACACATGAGTCCGTCGCCATTTTTGCGTAGGAAATTGTGACAAAAGACACATCTGTCAATTTACCGACACCACATCACATCAGAAACTTGCACATGAAAACAACTTCGTTATGGCATTTCTTACAGTTCATCCATCGGCATTCTGACACCACGACTTATCAGAAATATACAATCTCTGTCAGAAATAACTGTCGAAAGCATATTCTTTCTGACATTATAACTATTGGCATACCGACAGTTTCCACCTAATTCTGACAGATATACCTATCGGATATATAGCATTACTGTCGAAGTTTCTGTTGAAAAATTTCTATTTGTGACACTTTAACTGTTGAAATAGCGACAGTTGTGCAGCATTTCTTCAACAAGTTGCCCTGTCGAACGTATAACATTACTATCGGAAGAATTGTCATAAATTATGATTCTCTGACATTTTATCTATCGAAGGTATATCATTGCTGTCAGAAATTAATTATGAAATGTCAAAAAACTGACGGATATGCACATTAAAGATAAAAAAACTCAAGAGACCATCATAGGTTATCTCTTTCTTCGGTCTATATTATTGACAGAATGTTTTACCTTTCATTAGCTCATCAAATTTGGGGATTTGAAAGAATTTAATAGAATATTTTCATGACAACGTATATTATTTAAGTTGACGTTGCACAAATTTATCTAGTTTGTGCACTTGTAGACTATGAGGATGGCGATAAAGAAGCATGGCCATGGTAGGAGATGCTTCTTTATCACCGTCTTCATAGTATACAAGTGTGCAAAGTAGATAATTCGTGCAACGTCAACTTAAATAATATACGTTGTCATGAAAATATTCTATTAAATTCTTTCAAATCTCCGGATTTGATGAGCTAATGCAATGTAAACCATTCTATCAATAATATAGACCGAAGAAAGAGACAACCTATGATGGTCTCTTGAGCTATGTTATCTTTAGTCCTAGCTACTATCCTAGCTACCTTTTGATCATCGAGAATAATCACCGCCTTGCATTTATGTACACTACACAAATTGATCCCAGTCTCACAAAAAAATTTTACACTTGTACATCTCATCAATACTGGAGGCCTAAAGTAATTTTATATGATCACTAGAAAATTTTGTGAATGGATAAGAAACAGTATCCAAAGTTTCTAGATAACCATTTTTGAGAAGAGGAATGAGTGCAGGCCAAAGAAGGGATAATTCCACAACAGAAAGGAAGACATCTTTTTAGCTTGGGTCTGGATCCTACACCCAA
>MU228351.1:887985-906511 GCA_018584345.1 Thuja plicata | reverse complement strand
TTCAATTCTTAGAATAATCTTGCATTTGCATTGCATTCATGGAGAAAAATCCTTCATTCTTAGATCGGTCTATGGTTGTGAGACTCTCATTCTGAGAGCTATTTCAAAACCCCATCTAGATAGAAGGAAACATATCAAATCATATAGGCATGTAGGATGAATAAGTCATATTCACTTTTGTATGTGGTTGATGAACAAGGACTATGTTGAAGTGTATGGTTGAATAACAAGGCCAATTTTACCACATACATTTCTGGCACCCACCATAGGGCCGAAAAATCATATTTTGGCCTCATTTAATTACACTTCAATTTTGCACTCCGTCCATACGTCTCTGACATGAATGTTCACGCGAAATTTCTCGCATAACCATGCAAAGTTTTGTAAGTACATGCATTTCTTTGTGCGCGACTGTGCATTTCTTCACGCGAATCGTAATAATTCTTCATGCAAAATTTAACTCCAGTGACTTTTAAATTGCAATTTTTGATCTCTATTTCTATTGTTTTCTAATGACTAATGTTAGTTGTTTGCTGTTGACTGTGTTTTTCTGGTTTCTATCTTTAAAACTGCTTAACGGTGGTTTGCAGGATGCTGAGATGAAGAAAGGAATTACAAACTACTAACATATTTACTGCAGGACGCTTGTCAAAGACATAAGTGTTTTCACAAAACTCTCATGTATGTTTTTAGTAGTTAGAACATACTTCAGTTGGTGCTTAAAATGGATAATTGTCTTGCATGATTGAAGTGTTTTCTAGATTTTAATTCCAAGAACTATATGAAGGTATCCTCTCCCCTCGCCTTTATGGATCTTGGGTGTAAGAGAAACTCATATGATTCTTCTAGTGTGGCTACCTCCTAAGAGCTTTAGTAGATCCAGTGAGAGTGGATGCCCAACCGGTAATAGGCTAAAGCCAAGCCCTTACAAACCGGTATATAAAAAATGCCATTGTGATTAATCTCATAATGGACAGGTGTGAATTTGTTGTGGCAACCAAAATCTCCTCCAGTACCCTAGTGGTGCATTAAATTCCCTACATTGTTAAGGTGAAAGCCTTGCTTTGAAAGGATTAGGAGAGCCCCCTTAATTGGGAAAATGACTTGATCACAACCACCTGAACAGATGTCCTTACTACAAACTATTGTTCTAGTTTCCAAAAACCCTCTATCTATTGGTGCGGAAGGTTAGAGACTGACTAAGATGCCCCACACTCTTATGACTCTTAGTAGAGACAACAACCCTCTGGGAAGCAATTCCTTTGGGGTTCAAAGATCGGTGTGCCTGAGAAGTGAGTGCACATGTAAGGAGGAGCCTGTGCCTCCAAGATTATAAGTTGTCCACTAAGAGTAGGCGTAGCTGAACTTCCATTCAAGTGGGGATTCAATAGATACTACCTTGGCTATCCTAGGATTGTGATGTGTCTATTCTGGGACTACAAAAATTCTACATAATGTGTTTTGCATGGGTGTATCACTTAAACAATCGAAATGAATGTTCAATCACACAAACTGTCAAACTTGTACATGTCCAAAACAATCTGCAATCTGACTTAGCTATCGAAAAACATCATGGTTTTGTCTTGAAAAACATGATCTAGTCTTAACTGTCTGGTTCTGTATAATTTTGTGCTTTCACTACAAAAGTATGCACAAAATTCTACCATCTTCGCATCACTCTGTGTGAATCTACGCACGGGTATCTAAACATCTTTGTGCAATATTGTCCAGTCATTTATTCACCAGTCTTTTGTCATTTTCTATAAACTTTCATGCGGGAGTGCATAGTTTTGCGTATTCTTGTGCTAATGTTCGCGTGATCCTGATACAATTTGTCAAAATAGTGAGCAATTTCTCATCTATACAATGTACTTCTGCTAAATCTAGTCTCTTATTTGGGTCTGTTTATCTTCCCTTTATCTGCACACAGTTTGCAACTTGGTTTCTTGGGTTGAGAATTACATGATTCTTTCCTAAATTGGTCTCGTCTCATATATTTTGGTCTATCTCATCTGTGTTGTCATACCTTGTGTCACAATAGTCATCTCTTGGCTGTTCTAGCCTCATCTTCGATGATTTGCAGCAAGGATACTTCACATTTTGGCACTTTCTGTGCATTTACTTTGAGACAGTTTCAAGTTGGTCCTAGTTCACATCCCTTGAATAATCTTTGTCTATGACTATTACAACTCGTAGTTGAAAAACATTCATTTCAATCAATCAAGATGAATCTGTGCTTTCCACACCATTGCCAGCTACATCTAGTGAGGAATCATCTTGATCTCCTTCTCTGGTACTTCGACCTTACATCAAACGGTCATTTCTAGTGGATTTTAGTCAGGTTCAAAACCCTTTGTTCCAAGAGGATCTAGATTCTAAAAACATTCAACCTTCTCATACTGAATCTTTACACATTGAACCCTTGCATTCTAGCAAGATGGTAGACCATTACCAATAAGGTGAACATAGCAGAGATGACCTCTCTAAAACTAGGGGTAAATTCCTTTTTCAAGACCTCCCCCAATGATGAGGAAACATAAATTAGCCAAGTAGATATCACGAATGCTCATGCCAATAAAGATTTCCGTAGGATGATGGAAATTCTCCTAGCTGAGGAAAAAGAGAAATACCTTCTCAAACTAGCAAATCAAGGGGCTAAGTTACCCTCCGACTAGAATGTAGAGACACTTGTTACTAAAGAGGAAGAAACCAAAAACTCCAGGTTACACAAAAAATTCCAAAGTATGCAAGAGAAACTCTCTCAACTCTTGAAGGAGAAAGACAAACCTACTACACAATTCACGTTGGAAAGCATCTATCCTTTCCCGTTTGACAAGAGTCTATGCATGCCTCCTTTTTCCCAAAGGAGTTGAACTTCCCAAATATGATAAATACTTGGGTACATCTTATCCCTAGGATCATTTGAGAGAGTTTGGTTCTCTCTCTATGGAGTTTATACATGAAACAACCTATCTCATGTGTCTCTTCCCACGTAGTTTGGGAGGGTCAGCTATGGAGTGGTTCTCTAGGCTACCAAATGGCATCAAAACTTTTGACAAAATTGCCAATTTATTTCTACAACACTATTCTCACAACATCCAACATCCGGTTCACATCTGAGATCTTTGCAACCTAAAACAAAATCATGGGGAATCCTTCTTGATATTTCTCCAAAGATGGAGACAACTTTATACACGATATTCTCACAAAATACCCGAATCTGAAAAGTTGGACATCTTTCTAGACAATATTCTTCCCAACTTTGGGTATCAAGTACAGCTACAAGGTCCTCTAACCTTTGATGATATGATTAAGCAAGCTATGAGAATCGAGACATTTATGATCAAGAAAGGAGAATTGGACTTACACAAGGAAAATAAACAAGGGTCTTCCTCCTCAAGCAAAGATAAACCCAAATTTCCCAAAAAGAACCAGAATGTTGTGAATGATGAAGTTGTAGACAATGTGACTCCCAAGCCTTCAAAGAATTCTTTTAATCTCACCACCACAATGCAAGCTGCCAAGGCCATTGAACAGGCTGCGACAGAATCCAAGCTGAGTACTTCACATTTTTCTGGCTCTAAACCTTCGGCTCCTAGACCTAAGTGTGAATTCACTCCTTTAGGAGAATCTCTTGATGTGGTTTACAAGACTCTCTTGGACAACCACTTACTTACTCCACTAGATAATTCATGACCTTATGATCTGCAACTAAGACCCTCTTGGTGGAATGAATCTACTTATTGTGATTTTCACCAAAACAAAGGTCATAAAATGGCTACTTGTCTTAAATTGTGGCATAAAATTTAGGATCTCATTGATAGTGAAGTTATCGCTATGGGAGGTCACAACAAGAACTTAGACCACCAAGATTTTAAAGATCCATTTCCTCCTCATGGGAAAGATGAGTCATCTAAAGGTAAAAATACTGATGCCAAGGTCAACTATACATACACCAATAATGATAATGTCATTATTATGTTTGAGCCTATTGATGTTGAATACTGTAATGTTGTCATTCTCAAGGGAAGGGAAGATACACCCAAGCCCAAAAATCCTTTCATTTTGTGAGGTTCTACACCTCAGTCCTCTAAACAAGAACAGTCTCAAGTTAGTGCAAATGTTGTTACTCGATCTCGTGCTAAGATCATCATCAAAGGCCCTGAGCCTTCTACGTCTATGCCAACACAACCTATAGACAAAACTACTATTGGCTCTACCAATAAGAATCCAAAATTGGGTTCCTCATCTAATTCTATGAACTACAGCATTCTAGAACAATTACAATGTACTAATGCTTAGATCACCATCTTTGAGCTGCTAAAAATCTCCACTGCTCGTAGGGAGATCTTTGATAAAGCCCTCACTGAGGCAAATGTCCCAAAAGATCTTGATCTCAACTAGTTACAATCCATGGTAAGTCACTTGACCTCCTCTCATTACTTGTCTTTCTCTGAGGAAGATGACCATTCTTTGAGTCACCCGCATAATAACCCCTTGCACATTCAAGTCATGATTGGTCCAAAGTGCGTTCACTGTGTCCTCATAGACAATGGTGCTGGCCTCAAAATTTTCTCTGCTAGCTTCCTTACTGAGTTAGGCTATGGAAAATAATGTGTAGATGCTCACAAAAAGATTACTATTAAAGCATATGGTGAAGAAGAATGGAAATCTAAGGGGCTAGTTGTATTGCCAATCAGAGTTGGCCCTGTTGAAAGAGATGTTATCTGTCAAGTGCTTGACATACCTTTAGCGTATAATATTCTGTTGAGAAGGACATGGATCCATGAAATGTAGGCTGTCCATTCAACATACCATCAGTGCCTTAAATTCCCATTCCAAGGGTCTGAAGTGACTATACCTGCTAATACACGCTATGACTGCAACACACTCACCAAATTTGCTAACATCTTTGTACCTACCAATAGAGAGTCCATTGAGCTCTTCGAGACTAAACTAAAAGAAATGGAAAAGGGTCTGACACTCAATGAAAATGACATGGGAGGATATCAGATTGACCCTGTGCTATCTGTTACATCTCTACCTTTGTCTCCACGTTCTTTTGGGAGACCTTCTGAAATCACTAAACCGTCTACAGTTCCTCCTCCAACAAAATATGGTGGTACCTTTGTACAAGCTATAGTACCATTAGAAGAAGAAGCTGAAAAATAGGCCTATCAAAGCCTGGATCTATAAAGGAGAGGACACCTCTGAACAAATCACTCTACCTTATGACATAAATCCTGAACAGTATGGTAAAGGTTTAACTATTATGCAACACTTTGGGTACAAAGGAAATCATCCTATAGGTGCGAACCATAAAGGATTGATTGCATCACTTGAAGATATTGGTCACCAAACACATGACTCTACAGGTATAGGCTTCAAGAAGCTCACTTTTTATCTAGGAATAAACCAATTTCTACCTCACACAGATCAACAACCCACACCTGAAGAGATATCTACAACTGAAGAGTCCGAAGACATCTCAGAGGAAGACTACTTCCCTTGTCCCATTCCTCCAGATCTGGAAGCATTCTTTACTAAGCTAGATGAATTTATACCACATGTTAGTACAGTCATGACTGAAAATGAATCTGATAAAATCACTCCACTTTCTCCATTAAAATACGAGCAGTGGAAAGAAATGCACACTGTCAATTCAAGTAATCAGGGTGATCTATACATACCAACACACTTTCAAGAGAAGTTTGAACAGGAATCTCAGGCACTCCTCACTACACAAGAAATAGAGGATGCTACAAGCATTGATGAAGAACATATGTCACAAGGTGCTTATCTCACCATAGCAGAAGTTTTAGGTAGAACCCACCCAAACTGGGGACAACGGATTGACTTTACTCATGTTCTTGATATGACGCCTAATAATGAAACTGACTCTCATTAATATGAGTTTGACAGCTTGTCATATGCCACCTCTGACAAAGATATAGATACAATTCACATGCATGAAAACCTTCTCGACATAGGTGAAGGGTCTAGTGTCAGGTTAAATGAGTTCGACTCCATAGATGTTAATGTGTCGTCTACTATGGTCACTAGGAATCAAAGGAATTTGACTACACCTTTGGATGAGATCGCTCTAGGTCTCAACTTTCTTATTCATTCTTTCAATGATTATACCATGAATGCACTTTAACCTATCACTTCTCTTTCACTTGGCCATCCTGAGCTTATAGACTAGAACTCTCCCTCCCCATCTAATGAAGTCCTTACATTCCAAAATGATTACACTCTTTCCTGTTACCTCCATGATATCGAACCTATAACGTCCTCCACTAGTGAAGAAAGTGTCAACATGACCGAGGATGATATCAAGTATCTTAGTCATAAAATAAAAAGAAGAAAATAGGTACTCTGATGGTGAAAACCACATTGTGGTAGTGTCAGAGCCTAAAAAAGTCAAAATAAAGGATGTATCCAAGGGTGAAAACCTCTCTGAGCCACCTGAGGATGAGATACTTGATACACTTCCAATTCATTTCCAAGAACAATCATCTATGCTAATTGAGCCCACTCAACCATTTAACTTGGGTATAGAAGATGAACCTCAGATCATTCACTTGGCACAATCATTATTTGAGACAGAAAGAGAAGAATTCACTACATTCTTCCGGAACAAAAAGATAAACTTTGCATGGAAATATTCAGACATGCTAGGATTAGAACCTAATCTAATCATGCACCATTTTTCCATTGCACTAGGTGTCAAGCTTGTTAAGCAAAAGCTTCAAAAAATGCATCCACATGTGGCTCTACTTGTCAAAGTTGAATTGGAGAAACTTCTAAAGGCAGTATTCATCAGAGCAATTGACTATGTAGAATGGATCTCTAACATTGTTCCAGTCTCAAAACATGAAAAATCTATCCGAGTTTGCACAGACTTCAGAGATTTGAATAAGGCATGTCCTAAGGATGACTTTCCATTGTCCAATATTTATATTATTGTAGATATGATAGTAGGATACGAAATGTACTCACTAATGGATGGTTTCGCCAGCTATAACCAGATAAATATTGCGTGAGAGGACCAAGAAAAAATTGCTTCCACATGTGCATGGGGCACTTTCTGTTGGAATGTCATTCCCTTTGGCCTCAAAAATGCTGGTGCTACATATCAGAGAGATTTCACCATAATATTTCATGACATGATGCATAAAACAATAGAGGATTATGTTGATGACACTCTAGCTAAGAGCATGCAATGAGGAAAACATCTTGTGGATCTAGGTCCTATATTAGATCACATGGAACAATTCAATCTGAGGTTCAATCCTAAGAAATGCGCATTTGGCATAACGTCTGGAAAATTTCTTGGTTATATTATCTCTGCAAAAGGCATCGAAGTGGATCCTATGAAAGTTCAAGCTATCATGGAAATGCACCACCAAAGAATATCAGACAGAGGAAAGGACTTCAAGGCCGACTACAATCTATTCAGCACTTTATCTCACAACTGATGGACAAGTCACAACCACTCACCAAGACTTTACACAAAGGAGTAACTTACCAATGGAACAAGGAATGTGATGAAGGGTTCACACAAATCAAACAGTATCTTATGAACCCACCAATCTTGATGCCTCCTATTCATGGGAAGCCACTTATACTTTACATATCTGCTACAGATAAATCATTGGGCATCCTATTGTCTCAAGAAGATCAAAACAACAAATAAAGGGATATCTACTACATTAGTAGAACTCTGGTCTCATATGAAACAAACTATTCTACTATAGAGAAGGCTTTCCTTGCAGTGGTCTTTGCTTCTCAAAAACTACGGCACTATATGCTGGCTCATACTACACGCCTTATTGCCAAAATTGATCCTTTGAAATATTTGCTCAGTAAAGCTACCCTCACAGGTAGAATAGCTAAATGGGTCATGCTTCTCAGTGAATTTGATATTGAATATGTAGAAATAAAATCCATCAAAGGGCAAGCGATTGCAGATCAGTTGGTGGAAGCACCTCTGGTAGATCATCAACCATTGAACATTGAATTTCCAGATGAGTCCATATTACTTCTCACACACCGATACTAGACTATGTTCTTTGATGGTTCATTTACCCAATAGGGGTCAGGTGCTGAGATACTATTCATTACACCTCAAAGGTACTCTTTACCAAAAGCATACAAGATGTTGTTTCCTTGTACAAACAACATCGCTGAGTACTGTATGCACCCTAAAATGGTCGCCTAGACTATGGGCCCCATTTATCATTTTATCAATTTATCAAATTCCTGAATCAATGCTTTCCAACATTTTCAATTCAAATCAATTTCCTTGATCAAATTGTAATTAATTTGATTATTTCAATATTTCCTAAGGTTTGATCATTTTTATTTAATTAAAAGATTTAATCTCCCTTTTAATTAAATAAAATTTATCTTATTTAATTAAATTAAATTTCTCCCTTTTAATTAAATAAAATTCTTCTAATTTATTTAATTATAAAGAAAACCCCTCTTTTAATTAAATAAATAAAATCCCCACTTAATGCACTTTATTTGATGAAAAAGGAAATAAATTAAATAAAAGTCCCTTTTTCTTCACATCCTCCTAAGTGGTAGGATTTTTGCCTCTTAATCATAACCTTTGATTTTTGCCTCTTAATCTCAACCATTCACTTTCCTTTAAAAGGAGACCTCTGCTTCTCATTCACATATAATATTTTTCATAGTATTGTTATGCTGCAGGTTTGGAGAGCAATTTTGGAGGAGGATTTGAGCACTCAAGCTTGGATATTGCAACTTCTCTCTTCTTGTCTTCTTCTTGCATCCATGGCTATTCATGTAGATTAGATTCATATTAGATTAGCTTGCATATTTACTTTCATAGATTAATCATGCATTTCTATCATTTAGATTAATTTCCTTTCATGCATTGCAATCATATAGAGTAGATCTTATTTTTCATGCATTGAATCTCTCATTTCATGGTGTACTTGCATGGGCACAACTAGGTCAATCTGAGGGCCTCCATTACAAAGCTTTGCACTCCATGACTAGAGAGCTATGAGTCAATATTTGAGGCCTCATTCTTGAGCAACCTTAAATGGAATGACCCATAGAAGTGTGATACATTTTTATGACATATTTTTGGCGCCCACCATGGGGCAGAAGATTCATTTTCTGTCACTTTAGCTATTTTTCATCATTTATATTCAGATTTCCAAATTTTCTGTCTTTTCCATACTTGTTGTTTTTTTCTGCAAAGAAAGATTGCATGAGATTTTGCTGGATTCTGTGTTTTCTCATGCGGTACGGTGCAAATCTTCACGTGGCACTGTGCGAATCCTCGCACGAGATTTGACACTAGTCTATTAATCTGCTCTGTCACTGTTTCTTGTCACCTGTGCACTTCTTTGCACGGGACTGTGTGTTTCCTCACATGACTGAGCACTTCCTCGTGCGAGATCCCTTACCAGAGATCGATTTGTTTTTCATTTGATACATTTATACCTCTCAGTTTTTCTTGCTAACTACTAATGTTTACTATTTATGGTGGTTTATAATTTGATGTTGCTATTGCTGATTTGGACTTGCTTGGATAAACAACAAAATGCTCGTCGCCTAGACTATGGGCCCCATTTATCATTTTATCAATTTATCAAATTTATGAATCAATGCTTTCCAACATTTTCAATTCAAATCAATTTCCTTGATCAAATTGTAATTAATTCAATTATTTCAATATTTCCTAAGGTTTGATCATTTTTATTTAATTAGAAGATTTAATCTCCCTTTTAATTAAATAAAATTTATCTTATTTAATTAAATTAAATTTCTCCCTTTAAATTAAATAAAATTTCTCTTAGTTAGTTAAATTAAATTCCTCCCATTTAATTAAATAAAATTCTTCTAATTTATTTAATTATAAAGAAAACCCCTCTTTTAATTAAATAAATAAAATCCCCACTTAAAGAACTTTATTTGATGAAAAAGGAAATAAATTAAATAAAAATTAAATAAAAGTCCCTTTTTCTTCACATCCTCGTAAGTGGTGGGATTTTTGCCTCTTAATCATAGCCTTTGATTTTGGCCTCTTAATCTCAACCATTCACTTTCCTTTAAAAGGAGACCTCTCCTTCTCATTCACATATCATTTTTTTCATAGTATTGTTATGTTGCAAGTTTGGAGAGCAATTTTGGAGGAGGATTTGAGCACTCAAGCTTGGATATTGCAACTTCTCTTTTCTTGTCTTCTTCTTGCATCCATGGCTATTTATGTAGATTAGATTCATATTAGATTAGCTTGCATATTTCCTTTCATAGATTAATCATGCATTGTTATCATTTAGATTAATTTCCTTTCATGCATTGCAATCATATAGAGTAGATCTCATTTTTCATGCATTGAATCTCTCATTTCATGGTGTACTTACATGGGCACAACTAGGTCAATCTGAGGGCCTCCATTACAAACCTTTGCACTCCATGACTAGAGAGCTATGAGTCGATATTTGAGGCCTTATTCTTGAGCAACCTTGAATGGAATGACCCATAGAAGTATGACACATTTTCATCACACAAGTATGAAGCCTTAATCAATGGTATGAAGATCACCCTTGAGTGGCGAGTGGATGAGCTCAATATCCTTGGAGATTCATAGTTAGTCATCAATCAAGTAAATGATATCTATCAAACAAAGGATGACAAGTTGGTGCCTTATAAACGGTTGGTTGATGACCTCAGAAAGTATTTTGTTCACATCACATTTCAACAAGTTCCAAGGGCCGATAATAAAGCAGTGGATGCAATGGCTATTCTTGCCTCCATGTTATAGACGCCAAATTTTTTTTGACATGAATTTCTAGTGGAGACATTATTCTACCCAGCCTATGATTCCCCTGATTCCTGGATGATCTATTCTGCCATCGGACATGACTCATCTTGCTACCATCATATTTATTCCTACCTTCGTGACCAAATTGTTCTGGACACTTACACCTGAAATGAGAAATGTCACTTAATCTGCAGTGCTTCACGGTTTGTCATCATAGCTAATGACTTGTATAGGCGTAGTCTAGATGGTACCCTCCTTAGGTGTTTAGAACCTGATGAGTCCAAACATGCTTAGTAGAGGTGCATGAAGGCATCTATGGGTCTCACTCTAACGACCTAACATTGGCCCATAAACTTATTAGAGCTAGTTACTATTGGCCAAATATGGAAAAAGAAGCTACACAATTTGCTAAGTCTTGTAAATAGTGTCAACTACATGGTTATCTGATTCATGCTCTAGCCAAAGAGCTTATTCCCTTCATTAATTTTTGGCCATTTCAACAATGGGCCTTTGACTTGGTGGGCCAGATTTATCTGTCGTCCTCAAACAAACATAAGTTCATCATCATAGCTACAGACTATTTTACCAAGTGGGTGGAGGCAGTCCATCTCATAGTTGCCAATGGAAAATTAGTAGCTATGTACATTCTCAACTACATCATCTGCAGGTATGGTGTACCCTCAGCAATAATCACTGATAATGGGGGGAAATTCAAAAACAAGGATTTGACATAGCTATTCTCTAAGTTTAAAATTACTTAGCATTGGTCTTCTATCTACTATCCTCAAGATAATGGACAGGTGAAAGCATCCAACAAGACAATCCTTAAAATCCTACATCGCACAGTGCACAAAACTGGATGAGATTGGCATCTCCAGATCAATCCAGCTCTCTGGGCATACAAGACAAGCATAAGAACACCAACATATGCTTTGGTTTATGGAGCAGATGTTGTGTTACCAATTGAGGTTGAGATTCCTTCTCTATGAGTCTCTCTTAAAGGCCTCATTACTGATGATGATAACAGAATATCTTGGCTACAAGAGCTAGAACTACTTGATGAATGTCAACAAATGGCGTTTGATCACCTTAGAGCATACCAGAAAAGGATGTCCAAGAGCTATAACAAGAAATTTTTCCCATGGGAATTCCAAGTGGGTGACCTCGTTCTGAGGGAGAACCCTAAGAATCAACAACATCGAATCTAGAAAGGGAAATTTGAACCAAATTGGCTTGGTCCGTATGTTGTCACTGCAGTGTTTGGGTCTAGCACTTATCAAATTTCTACTACTAAGGGAGAACAACTCAAAGAGCCCATCAACACTCTTCATCTAAAATGGTTCTACAGTTGAGACATCTTCAGTATGCTCATGTATATAGTAAATTCCTAAAAAAAATGATCATCTTAGTGAAAACCTAGCGATAGGCACTTTGATGTATCTCCAAAAAAACTATATATTCCAAAAATACAAAAAAATTAAAAAATTGAAAAATACAAAAAAGAGAAAAAGAAAGAAAAAAGGTGCCATTGATGAAAACTTGGAAAACAGGCATCATGGTAGCAAAAAAAGAATTTCTGCCAAGAAGGTGAAAACCTGGTAAACATGCACCTCTTGTTCCCCATTGCTATATCTATCGCAACACCACTTGGCTTTATGCATTTGCTTTCCTATTTTTCTACTTTCCTTTTGCATTTTCTTTCCACATACTTTCAGTAACCCGTCAAGACACCAACTTACATGGATTGAAACTGGTCATACTCTCAGGGCAACCCTCCTGTTCTAGGGGGCACTATCCTATTACCTTTTGGGATCTACTTTGTGAGAGTCACTAGTGGTTCTCACTACGCCTGCCTAGTGTTGCTTAGCTTATACTGAGTTCTCTTTCCTTGAGAATCTCCCTAACATCAGTCACAAGTGGTTCTCACTGCGTCTACCTACTGATGTCTAGCTAGTCCTACGATCTCTTCACTCAAACATCTCTCTCACATCAATCACTAGTGGTTCTCACTGTGTCTACTTATTGTTGTTGTACTATTGAGTTTTATCACATCCATTACAGTTGGAGTTATACTCAAACAATCTATCTATCGATACTTGGTCTTGATGATTCTTTGCTTTAGTTTGTACATAGCTTTCAGTCACTTTCATGACACTTTGGTTCCTTTGTGAACCCTCCTGACTAGACACTAATTCAGTGCCATATTCCTGGGGGAAACCAAATCTAGTTTGTCCTTGCAACATACGTCAAGTCAGTCACTGCTACTAGGGGCACAGGTCCCCAAAATTTGATCACATCTAGAGTCAGTAATCTCGTCACTTCTCAATGACAGCTATCTACTGACACAAACTGGTATTTCTCAACACCCCAATTAAAATAGTGTTTCTTAACACTATCTTTGGAAACATCTATATTTTTTAACACACATTGGATATCTCAAACATAAACATCTATCAATGACAATCAAACACAATGTACTCACAATCACAACGATGTTTTTCCACACCTATACACATACATATTTGAAAACTTTGAAACTGGCTGAGCTATGATTGAATCTTTCTTTGTATGCTATCTATTCTCATGGATTTCATTGATATTTTCTTTGTCTACTGCTTGTTGGTGTAGTCTCGATGATCTAGCAACGTCAAATAAATAGAGTGTATGTGTTAAGATCCCCCACACTAAGGTGGAACAACCTCACATCCCTCAATCTTATTTATTTGTACGCCATGGTGAGGTTGGTACTATCTCCTTGATTGTTATTGCTCTGTTTGTTTACATACGATTGTACTCATGGTTATCTTTTTTTTGAATGCCTCGATACTAGTGTACTCTTGTAATATCAACTTGAAACAATGTTTAGGTCATCTTGGCTTTTGTGCCCTGGTGCTTACGTTCATTTCCTACATTTTATCCAATGAAAACCATATTCATATCCTTATGGTTGCATTGTGGCACTAGTAAGGGTTATATCGACTTTGATGTTCCAAATATGCTCAATGATGATGATTTTACGATGGGTCTCACAACAATGTCCTAGAATTGCACTTTTATCTTGCATCTAGAATAAGCTTGCATTTTCATTATAGACTTGCATTGTGGTAGAAATTCGGTGTTCAGTTCATTACGTTCTCCTAGATTTTTACATTGGGGAGTTCTTCTTCAGCGTCGTGGTTTCATCATGACTACACAAGTGTTCGATCCTCACTCTTGACTCTTCACATGTTCTCTTGGTTAGCATCTGTCACACATCTATACACCCTACATGAGATGTTAGTACCATATACATTACATTTGCATTTTCATTTACACATTGCATTTACGTAAATCATCTACATACATACATCTTTGCATCTACATCAACATATACATCACATACAAATCTGCATCTACATACATGTACATTTCATACATTTACATATATTCAAAACATGTTCATCCATTTTCATATATTATCACTCATCTAAAAACATCTAAGCATATAGGAATATCTCATAAACAATAAAGTGTGACATATGCGATGATACCAAAAGATGAGCTCATATATATATCTCAATGTGTCGATACAATACAAAATGGTGCTACTCGAACACAGTCTATCTCAAAATAATGGTACAATACATAGATGCCAATGCATCAGATACATCCTATGATCTCATCTATCAATCTATCACATCTAGCTCTGGCCTTCTCCCTCATCACCTAGAGGAGGTGGAGGTGGAGGCATATCTGGTGGAGGTGGTGCCTATGCACCCTCTAACCCTTTGACATATGAAGAAAATCTAGCCACCTGTGATGCCTCATCAGGAACCACCCCTATATAGGATGCATAGTAATAGGCCGCTCGGGCGGTCTGATGTCGGGTCTCCTCCTGTGTCGTCCATAGCTTCCCTCGGAGATCCTACACCTCTTGGTCTCTATCTAAAATCCATGCATCCCATACAAAAACCTATACTATCAGATCTGTCACCTGTCTCGTCGGCTACCGTGCCCTCTCTCTAGCTCTGCACAGGGCCTCCTATACCTATAATGGTGCATCCCCAGGTACTACACCCTATCCCAGTTCCTATGTAGGTTGATCCTCCTACATTAGGTCCTCCTGTGGGACCTCTTGCTACTCTACCTGCTCTTGTACATCCTCAAGCTGTGCAATCATCCTCCTCCTGCTCTGCTTCCCGCTACTGCTCACACTGGGATATATCCTCATCTGATGCGCAGGTATGTCCACATGTACTATGCATGGACGGGGCACCTACTGTGGTACCTACTATGGTGGTGATTGTGGTGCATGCTGCAGTGGAGGCATTGGTGCCTATTGTTGTGGTACCTGTGGGTGCACTACTTATGCTGGCACGACCATGCCAACTGGATCTGTGAATCATGGAAAGGGATGCGTCATGAAGTGCTCTCTAAACTCTAGAGTCATGCCCCCATCGGAGATAGCACTCAAGTAGTCCCATTGAGTCTGTGCTAGGGCTCGCACATCGATCATACATTGACCAGTATCTAACTTGGTCGACCATCCCCTCTTGAGCTCATCCGTGAAACAAGTATAGGAGAAACACTCCTGTGGGATCTCCTATGCCCATCCAAACTGCCGCTAGACATGTGTAAGTGGAAACCGCTCAATGACTGATATCGCCCAACCTATGAGAGGCTGAGACACGAGCATATAACCTAGCTGATCACTGGCGTCATCCTAGTCCTCTTTCAGTCACCATGGTCACCATGTCACTACATCCAGATCATCGAGCTGCGCTCGCCACTGCTCTGTCTTACCCATCGCAAGATGGGTAATCAAACCGCAGTACTATATATATAGGGCTCCAATGGCTCCCTCAAATCCTTGCATATGGGTTAAGTGACCGAAAGGTGCTCCCATGCCCACACCTATAAAACATAAACCCCTACTACCATGCTCTTTGCCTCTTTGTAGGCGATCTCACGCATCTCATGATACATATGGGCTAGCATACACTGACCCCACCCATATCTGATCAGCTCCTCTAGCATCCACTGTAGCATCTAACCCCATCCACACTCGAAACCATGCTTCCCATGATCTGGCATCAGATAGTAGCCAAGGAATCCTGCCAATACCATAGCCAATCAGTGCTCAGGACCATACTATCTGATCAGCTCCTTCCATTGGATGGTTCTCCCCATGACTAGCTCATCCTATAGGATCTCTCATAGTGTCGGTGTCGCTGGCTGAGCTTGTACCTCATACTCTACTCGGGGCCCATGGAAGGTATCCTAAGAATCTTCTATATGTCCTTCAGTGTCACTATTATCTTGCCCTGTGGTAGGTGGAAGGTGTTCGTATCCAAATGGAAACGCTCTACCAATGCCCCCAGTAAACCATGATTAACCCAAATATTAGGTATCTCACAAAGATGTGATAGGCCTAGGCTATCAATATGGGCAATCTCGGCATCATCTAGCTGCTGGACCAACCCACTGATAACTGGATGATGAGATCTGAATGCAATGTCTAGGAACTCGACCAGCAAGACATACAAACAACAAAGTATGATCAGTATTCGACTCATGATTCAAGATAATCAAAGCATAACTAAGCAATACAACATTACAGACATAGTACGCTATAGACCAATGCTGAAATAATCACTATCGGATGCTATGCACCATTGTTTTATATTCAATCTGCTACTTTTTCTTCATGCGAGATAGCAGATTCTCGCGTGAAGAAGTTTCACGAGTCGCACGAAGATTCATTCCCATGCGAAGTTTCATCACTATACGCGTGAGAAACCCCCTGTCAAAGGGTTTCCAGTGTGAGACGTGGGTACCCTCCCACGCAAGGATACCCACCAGCCCATGTAAGAATCTACCTTTTGGCAGTTCTTTACGCGAGACCTCATCACGAGGTGCGCGAGGAAACAAGTTCCTTGCATGAGAACCTGCGGAACAGTTTCTAAAACGTGTTAAAACATGCAAAAATTGATAGAAAATAACAAAATTTGAATTCACAGAGAGGTGAATTGATCACTTATCGGGGGTCCATAGGCTACTGGCCAATTGTGCTGCCTAGATCGCTCAAAAAATGAGTGCTCACGGGGACCACCATTTTTTCTCAGAACTCAATTCTCAAAAAGTCAACAGAGGCAAATCATTTGAAAATATGACCTTTTTGACTCATATATAGGTTTTGACCTAATTTTCAAAAGTGCTCCAATTTGCATGAAAATTTTACCATTAGCTAATTTATCCACTCTGAATCCATTTTCGTGATCAAAATCAAAATCTGACACTTCTATATAGCTCAAAATTACATTTTAAAATTTTTGGGATCGACGCGTTCAGACGTTTGTGTAGTCAACTTTCTTGTCAGAATTATATCTAATTAAAATTTTCTCAAATCTTTGACTTTTTTGCTCAAAAAGTCAACTTTGGTCAACCCTAGTCAAACTTGGTCAACTAGACCTTGACATCTCTTGAAATTGATTCTTCATCTTCTAGATTCTTCCATAATCTATTTTGAGTTCTTCTTGCTCTCTGATTCAACATCTATCTACGATTTCTCGCTCTCAATCATCATTATGACGTGTCATCTTTCCATTTCGCTCCCGAGGGGGCAGGATGATTACATAATTGAATCTATTCCAATCAATCTGATCTGATTTTCAAAAGTCCTCATTGCTAGGGGCATCTCATCACTTGGGGCATGTTCAGTTTTTCGTACCTCATACTCAAAATTGGATACTCCACAATCAATCAGGACATCTTTGTTCCTTCTATTAGGTATCGGGGCAATCTAACCCAGATCCTTGAGGATCAAGCTTCATTTTGGAGATGATTCTCAAAATCTCAATCTATTAAGTATCTGAACAATCTAACTCAGATTCTTGAGGATCAAGCTTCGTTCTAGAGATGATTCTCAAAAACTCATCTATTGGGAATTGGGGCATTCTAACTGTCATGCCCAAAAGTTGGGCAAAAACACACGAACAATTTTTTTTTTAAATAACGCAAGAAACGGGATACTAAAACAATGACAAGGGTAACACATGCACGCAAAATGGTGCAAAAGGATAAACGAAACCAGAAAAGGTCTCAAGGAGAGAAATAGCTTTCACAGCTATCCTAAAGGATGTCTAAAGTCCTAAACTGGAACTGCATGCAAATCAAGGTAGTTGATCAAAAGTCAACTAGAGTTGACCCAAAGTCAACTATACACTGAAAAGGTAAATGGTACAAACTAGGGTTCGCTTACACCCAAAGGAAGAGTTGTACACGCAAATCAAGACAGTCTGACTAAAAGTCAACTAGGGTCGACCAAAATTCATTCGTGTCTTGAAATACATGAGGAAGGGTCTCAAGGGTCTACTAAGCACTATGGAAGTCATAGATGCGCAAAATGAGGTAGTTGACCAAAAGTCAACCCATGTTGACCAAAAAGTCAACTGGCTTCAAAAAGGTTTAAACCGAAACCCTAGGGTTCAGATACCCCAAGGAGCACTGGGTTCCAAAATCGAGGCCAACGGACAAGGTTTGAACCAGGGTTGACCGAAAGTCAACTATGTACGTCATGGGTCAAGGGTAGTGATAATGTCCCTAAAGATGTATATCGTGAATCTAAAGGGGGATATGACCCCCTGATAACAATAAAAGAAGGTTAACTAATTTATTACTCCTAAAATGATTAATCTAAAAAGACCTTAAATTTCTAAATCTTATATTTATCTCCAA
>MU228351.1:863764-874013 GCA_018584345.1 Thuja plicata | reverse complement strand
TACTCAAAGATGACCTTAGTTAACCCTTGACTTACCTTGGTTTCCCTTTACTAGCCATGTCCATAATAAATTACAACACTTGCCAAATTTGGCACATTAAATTAAAACATTAGACATGACTTGATAAGATGAACATTTAATAACTTAATAACATACATGCAAACCACGTTCACAAAATAAACACATAACAACAAGGTCCATGTCTCTTTATATAGACAGGACCTTGGTAAGCACATGTATATACATAGGTTCCAGTACTGGGTCCCCGATTTAGATCCATGGTCAACTTTTCCTACACACTCAATGCAAACATCAGTAGATCCAACACAACATGATATAAAACATAACATAACATCAATAATATGTGTAAGCATATAAACCACATTGCATTTAGAACTAAAATATCCTAGCATTGGTTTCCTAAACCAATTCATCATGTTACATTCATACATTTAGATCCATATAAGACATCAACATAAGCTGGAACTAAATCAGAACATAAACATCTTAAAAGTACCCTGATTACAAAATCAGGTGCTGAATATATAACATAGGATTCCACCAATCCTCAAAAGTATGAAAATTCTCGCTGATAGACAAAGTATGTGAAAGCATAAACTACTGAAAGCATGAAACAAAATAGTAAACTATAACAGTCTAGTATAGGTCTCACACTAACCCTGACTCCTGAAAATCAAGCTCCACTCTGGAGATGATTCTGAATCTCTATTGACTATCTTTTGGGACAGGTATCAGGGCAATCTAACCCTGAATCAAGAAGGTTGAGCCTCATTCTGGGGACAGTCTTGTGAAACATATCAATCTAACTAGTGTCTAGGCAATCTAACCTAGATATTGGGGGACTAAGCTTCATTCTGGAGATAGTCCCAAAATCTCTATTGACTATATTTTTATGGACAGGTATTAGGGAAATCTAACCCTAACTCCTGAAGGTTGAGCCTCATTTTGGGGACAGTCTTTGAAAGATGTCAATCTATTAGGTATCAAGACATTCTAACCCAGATCCATGAGGATCAAGCTTCATTTTGGATAGATTCTCAAAATCTTAATCTATTAGGTATCGGGGTAATCTAACCTGGATCCCTGAGGATCAAGCTTCATTCTGTAGATGATTCTTGAAATCTCAATCTATTAAGTATCTAAACAATCTAACTCAGATTATTGAGAATCAAGCTCCATTCTAGAGATGATTCTCGAAAACTCATCTATTGGGAATTGGGGCATTCTAACCTTGACTCCTGAAAATCAAGCTCTGCTCTGGAGATGATTCTGAATCTATATTGACTATCTTTTGGGATAGGTATCGGGGCAATCTAACCCTAACTCCTAAAGGTTGATCCTTGTTCTGGGGACAGTCTTGTGAAATATATCAATCTAACCAGTGTCTGGGCAATCTAACCTAGATTTGGGGGACTAAGCTTTGTTCTGGAGATAGTCCCAAAATATCTCTAGACTATCTTTTTTATGGACAGGTATCAGGGCATTCTAACCCTAACTCTTGAAGGTTGAGCCTTGTTCTGGGGACAGTCTTTTAAAGATATCAATCTATTAGGTATCAGGGCATTCTAACCCAGATCCATGAGGATCAAGCTTCGTTCTGGAGATGATTCTTGAAATCTTAATATATTAGGTTTTGGGGCAATCTAACCTGGATCCCTGAGGATCAAGCTTCATTTTGGAGATGACCCTCGAAAACTCTACTTAACCAACATCTTGGAAATCTAACCTAGACTTTGGAGAGTTAAGCTTTGTCTTGGAGATGACTCTGAAATATTCATCAATCGATCTTTGCATCATCAATTTTTGAAATCTATTCTTCTGTGCTTCAGGCATCAGACTATTCTTTGAATCAATGCACTGCTCACACATCAATTCAAAGAGGGGTAAAATGTAACACCCCAAAATTAGCATCTTGCAACCCTAACCAATTTTGTTGCATTTGTCATTCTTCTAAATCATCAAATTCCTATTGTACTAGGCAATTATGAGTTTGACTGACTCTACTCGACCTAAGTCTCAAATGCAGAAAATTCTAAATCTGCATTAATCATACATTATATTTAATTCCTAAACATCAATTAGCTAAACAAACCCTGTGATTGAATTAATTTAATTATAAAGTCATAGCACTTTAATTAAATTAAATTCACCCCTTTTAGCTAAAACACATAGAAAGGAATTAAATAATATTTAATTATTAAATAAATATCCTCATTTCAATAATTGAATTTAATTATTCAAATAATTGAGAAAAACACATTTATGAGGTCATACTTTATTTATTTAATTAAATATTCTCTCAAAAATCTTCTCTTCAGTTCAGAAATAGAAGTTTTGAAATAACTATGCTTTAAAGAGAAAGAAAATAGTTAAAATCAAAAAAATAAAATAGTTAAAGCAAAGGGAAAACAATTTATTGTTTTCTTTCAAAGAAAGCTTTCTATTTTGAACTGGGTTTTCTATCTATTTTATTTCAAAAAGGGAACTTTCTATTCTGAACAGGCTCTCAATCTATAAAAGAGCTCCCATTTCTCATTCAAACCTCCTAGAGAAAATACGCATTGTTAGAATAATGAATTGTTGCTACATTTTATCATCTCATTTCTAGTTAAAAGCTTTCTTTTGTAATAGAATAATTTCAATTTCTTAGAATAATTGCATTGAAATAATGTCTTAGATTAATCTTGTATCTTTCAATTCTTAGAATAATCTTGCATTTGCATTGCATTCATGGAGAAAAATCCTTCATTCTTAGATCGGTCTATGGTTGTCAGACTCTCATTCTCAGAGCTATTTCGAAACCCCTTCTAGATAGAAGGCAACAGGTTGAATCATATAGGCATGTAGGATGAATAACTCATATTAACTTCTGTATGTGGTTGATGAACAAGGACTGTGTTGAAGTGTATGGTTGAATTACAAGGCCAATTTTAACACATACAGAAGGAGATGCACTCATCCTCCTTTAGACATGGAAAAATGATGAAAGAATGTGAAATCATGGAAAAAACTACATTTTCCCCTTCCTATTAACTCCTCCTGTATCCAGAAAATTTTCCTGATAACCTCAAAAAACCCAATCTTGGTGTTATATGGAAAGAAAAACAAAAAGATTCCACTCCTATACACTCTGATCACATTTCCAACTTTATATGGGATTACATCTCCCTGATTATGATCAACCCCCAACTCTAGAACTTTGTCCTTAGGCCTTAGAAAATCCAATAACTATTCATGAATCCTTCATGGATTCACCACTAACTTGGCGCTAAGTCTGGAATAAAAATTGTTATCAAACAACACATAACTTGACCCTACCTAATATCTTGATAGAACATGTTGGAATAATAGAATGGTGTATACTAATAGGGGAGGGGTGAATAAGCACCCTTAAAATGTTTTGTCAATTAACCTTAATCCTTTAGTAATAAATTCCTTGCGTTATCGACCATGTGTTATTCTTTCTTTATGCATGTAATAACAATTCATAAACTTAATTTGCATGTAAACATTCATGAAATGTAATGAAACATGACACAAGATTTGGTAATGCAAAAAAACCCTATTAAAAGGTAAAAACTGCGGTGGGGATGAAACCTACAAAAATTCACTATCTGTAGAAAGGAAGGGGCCGGTTAAGGCTTACAAGTTTGATCACTTCTGATGTTCTTATCCTATTAGGAGTAACATGTATAGACTGGTTAAGGTCTACTCTGTTAAGAGCTTTAGCAACACTATTTAGTGTGCACTCGGTTAAGAGATTTATAAAAGGATAATTAATTCCACCTTCTCAAAGGATTTCTTCTATTTGCTACACTTGTTAGAATGTATTCAAAAATACTTATTGACTTGAGTATATGCAATCTAGAATTACTGATTATAGATCCATTAAAGATTAAAATATGATGTATCACCTATAGTGACTGATTAATACCTCTGTTTTTCTTGGTATTCTTAGATCTTGTTCTTGGTAATTGATTTCATCTTTTTCTGGCCTTCTACATAAAAATCTGTCTCTGATCCATAGATGTGTCTGTGGCTACAATAATCATCACATCATCTTGTTCTGATTGATTACACATCTATTTATACAATGAATTTGTCCTAAATGAGTTTCACCCTTTTCAATGATAACTCTATGATCAAAGGTTTACAACTTGACCTTGATCTCCTAGTTTTCATGTTTTCAATCAGTTAGAATGATTAAAAAAATTACAATTACTTTAATTTTCCCTCAAAAAATGGATTTAAAGCTAAGATTTAAGCTAAATGTAAAACTTAAGTGTTTTATCTGATTTGTAAGTCAGATCCACATTTCTCAGAATAAAAGTGTCTCTTGGTAGACTGATGCTTGGGTTTGTCTGTAGTCTTTCCTCTTAGGTTTCTCTATAGACTGTCTATCGGGTTCCTCTATTGTTTGTTATGTTAGTTTACATTGTTGACTACTCTGTAAGGTTACTCTGTAGTTTGTGTCATTGGTTTGCATTGTAACCTGTGTTGTCAGGTTCCCTTGTGAAGTTGTCTGTCAGGTTCCTCTGTACTTAACATTTTTAGTGACCTCTTTAATTTGCTGTGTCAGGTTCCACTATAAACCTATCTTTTGGTGATCATGTACCGATGGTTCAAAAACTATTTCCTTTGCATACTAATGGAAAAATATGTCATCAATCTCCCCCTTTGACATTAGTATAAAAAACTGATATGTGCAAAAACTAAAATGTTTAGTATATACACCATGTATTTTACCTTGTCAATATTACTCCCCCTATGTGCATACCAATATAGTATATGAACATGTATATACACTTGCCTTTATACTATTTGTCCTTTCCATTATTTACCCCTTTTACCTTATCAACTCTCTTTGTCACATATTATCTCCCCCTTTTTTGATAATAAGGAAAAATGTGTAATACTTACAACTTGTCAAAAATGTGGGAATGAGAGTTCTGCACGTCTTCCATCATTTTCTCCCATTTCTCTTGAAGGTGTTCTAGGGCCATGTGCTCTAATGTTACTCTTGCGTGCATATCATAGATATTGTCGGTGAAAGACATCTCTGGGGTTGCAATCAATTGTTTTTCCGTAGTCATATGCTATTGCAGTAATATAAGATTCAGTAGAAGTAGAGCTTGGAGTTTGGTTACCTCATCTCTAAATTTTGTTTCTGCCCTAAGATCTCAAGTCTCAACCTTTTAGCTTTCATAATCTTTTCATAATGCAACTTGATTGCATTATCATTGGTTGTAAGATCTTGTGCACTAACATTTAGATCTGCATCTATCTATGCAACCTTCTCACTATTCTCATTAGTGAATTTCTCTATTGTGCACAACTTCTAAACTAAGGTTATAGCTTCTGAAATGATTGGTTCCAATTCATTGACTAGTTCAGATATCTTTACCTTGTTCTCGGCTACTTCTTGGCTGATTTTATCTATCAAATTGTATTGATACTTTTTCTCTGCACGTTCTTCTATTTCCTTCTCTGCATCCACATTCTGAGATGTGATGGCGTTTGTAAGAACTACTAATTGATCAAGTATAGGAGCATCTTGATCAATGTTAGTATTAGGTACAATCTATAGAATTATTTCCTTGGTTCTCTCAAGTACCTGTGTGTCCTTGTTCTCCTTTTTAAGCTTATCTTGGATAGCTTTCCTTTTACAAAGTTCTACATACTTTGTAAGCGACTCTGGATCCAATGTCCTTGGATCACAATCTTTTACTTCAATGATCTCATCTAGGGTGACTAGATTTTTATTATTTTTCTTCTTCTTCTTTGATAGTGTAGTGGAGGCACATGTATGCAATACCATAGCAAGTTCTTTTTCTTGGTCTAATGTACTTGATGAAGGTTTTGGAGGTGTTGTGCCTTTTAACTACTGCTCGGTGTCTATTTATCAGTTTGGTGTGGATGTCTCCACATCAACCTTATCTTTCTCTACAACTTATCCTTTGGTATCCTTTGGAGTGGAATCACCTTTTTTTTCTTCTTCACCTTTATCTTTCTTCTCTCCATCTATTTATTTATGTTCATCGATTGTATTTTTTTGTTCCTCTTCACCCTTATCCTTGGGTATGCTTGCATCATGCTTAGGTGGCTTCTCCTTTTGTGAGATGATATTGATAGCATGTATCAACAATGGCATTTGTCCCAGTATATTAACCTATGAAGTATCTTTTGGTGTGTCCCATTCCTTGATCTGCTTGAAGGTAACAATGACATCTCCATCTGCCTTTACCTCATCGATAGGATCTCTAGTGATATCTATTATTTTCACATCTTGGTTTGTGACATCTGTTGTATCTTGTAATGACTATAAAATCTGAGGAATTTCATCCATTTCTTTACTATCTTTGGTGTTCAATTCAACTTGATTGTCATCCTCAGTGTCATTTATAAGAATGTGCTCTGGGCTAGGTTTTACTTGATTTTCTTCATTGTGAGGCTTGTTGGTGAGTACTAATACTCTCTTGGGGCTTGTGTCCTCTTTAGGTACACTAAGTATTTTCCTCCAAGCATCCTCACTTTCTTTGTCAAGCTCAACTAAGTTTCCTTGCAGTACTTTGTAGGCTCTTAATTTTGCAGAGAAATTCTTTGAATGTAACTTCATCATTTCATTAGTTTCTTCCAGCTTGGACTCAGGTGACATTATTGAAACTAGGGATCTTTCCCTTATTTTTTTTCAGAATTCAATGCGAATGTCCACCTTGCTGATAAACTATCTAGAAGTTCTCATGGCATCTTATTGTCAAATTGTATAGGTATATATTGTTGGAATAGTCCCAAAGGATAACTGAGAGGGGGGGGTGAATCAATTATCAACTACTTTAATTATTTTCTTTACTTAGATATCAATTAACATAAATCAAATGCACATTCAGATAACACAATAGAGAACACAACAATTTTGGTTACAGGGAAACTAAATAGGTAAAAACCCCGGTGGGAATTAGCACCCACAAAGAACTATACTTGAGTATAATTATCCCTGTTAGGAGATCTTGCAATGCTGTTAAAAGTTGTTCTTTACAATGCATTAAGTACAGAGACCTAGTTAAAGGTCAGACCCTGTTAGGAGTCTTTTACAAGTAACTCTTTTAGGGGTGAGGACTCACTGTCCAAAAGTTCACTGCTAAAATGGTGAAGGATACAACCTTCAATAGAATAGATATACACTATATCTGATAGATGAACTGTTTGAGTAGACCTGCTATCTTGATCAGTTCTAATGAATTGTAATCTTCTTCTGTTTCTTCACATAGTTCAACTTATTTTGTCTGAATTTCTGCTCTCTTTTGTCTATTATTTTTCACTTCATTTTCCCACTTAAGAAAACAAAATTGAACTACTATATGTATCTCCACCAAGGATAAAGTCACAATGGTATCTGGGAATACTTCATCAACTTCTTTGTTGGCTTAACTAACCATGCAATCAAAGTTAGAACCACGCAATCCAAACTAAATAGGCACGACGCTTCATAAAGTTGGCTCCACCAAATTAACTCCAGGTTCATGATTCTGATAGAACACGCTTGGAACCTTTGTATCATCATCACTAACTCATAACTAAACATTAATACAAACACACATATCCCGAAGATAGGCACAACTCAAGAAACACTGTATTTACATCGACTCTTGATAGATAATCTTTAGATGTTGTAACTGCCATAACTGATTAACATAGCTCAACTGAAACTTCATATCTGACTCAGTGTGAATGCACATAGCATCTAGAAAATGTGTATACACCATGGAAATAAACACACATAGCTCCAAAAAATATGTACTGATAATTGCATATAGATCACTGTTGTATATTATATGTTGTCATCAATGAAAAACATACAATCAATTATTTGCACAGAAGCAAATATCCAACAATCTCCCCCTTTGAAATTGATGGCAATATATGATATCATCAACTCAAAGTGTCTTCCTTCTTTTTACAATCTTCTCAATATCCTCATCAAAAGTTTCTTTTTACTATTGCTGCTCTGTATACTCCCCCAGAGTATATGCTCCCCCTTACTAATAATCCCCCTTTGATATCAATGACAAAGGGTGTTAGATACCATTAAGCACAGGTACTAATCCAAATGTAGAGTAGTCAACCATTCATCAGGCACCAAGGACTGATGTTCTTGCTGCAAATTCTAATCAGACTCAAGAAAGGGAATTACTTCTAGCTTCTTCCTCAGATACTCAAAAGTATCTTTTGATAATGGCTTTGTAAAAATATCTGCTAATTATTCTTTAGTGCTCACATAATCCAACTTTAATTCTCTGTCTGCAACTTTTTCTCTTAGAAAATGATATTTTATCTCAATGTGTTTTGTCTTTGCATGCATCATAGGGTTCTTTGACATATTGATAGTACTAGTGTTGTCACAGTGAATAACAATAGGATAATCAATCTGAATATCAAAGTCTTTAATCATCTATTTGATCCAAACCATTGTTGAACAATTCAATGCTCCTGCAACATACTCAGCTTCTGCTATTGACTGAGAGATACAATTCTTCTTTTTACTTTCCCAAGTGACCAATCTGTCTTCAAGAAATACTGCTCCTCCTAATGCACTCTTTCTATCATCAACACAACCTGCCCAATCTGCATCTGTATACACATGAAGTTGTATATTCTCTGAGTTAGGATACCATAAACCAGAGTCTATAGTTCCTTTTAAATATCTGAATATTATTTTTATTTCCATTAGGTGATTTTGTTTAGGTTCAACTGCAAATCTTCCAAAAATGCCAACTGCATTAGAAATATTAGGTCTAGATTGAGTAAGATATATGAGTTTTCCAATCATAGACTTGTATAGAGTTTTTTCAATTGCTGTGGAATCATAATTTTTAGAAAGCTTGCTTCTTGTTATCATGGGGGTGCTTACTGGTTTGCAATCTTCTATTTTGAAAGTCTTCAATATATCCTTCACATACTTAGACTGATTTATGAATATACCTTTCTCTATTTGTTTTACATTCAATCCAAGAAAATATTTGATAGGTCCAATCATGCTCATTTCAAACTCACTTTTCTTTTCTTTGGTGAATTCTGCACTAAGTTTATCATTACCTCCAAATATAATGTCATCAACAAAAATAGCAATGAGTAGTAATCCTTCATCTATTTCTCTTATGAATAAATTACAGTCTGTTGCTCCTTTTCTGAATCCTATCTTTGTTAAGTAACCATCAAGTCTCTCATACCAAGATCTCGGGGCTTGTTTAAGTCCATAAAGTGCTTTCTTTAGTCTACATACCATGTCTGGTTTTTCTGAAAGTTTGAATCCTTTAGGCTGATCTATGTAGACTTCTTCCTTCAGGTCATCGTTCAGAAAGGCTGACTTGATATCCATATGATATACTTTAAAATTCTTTAATGTTGCATAGGCCAAAAACAACTTGATAGCTTCCAGTCTGCTCATAGGGGAAAATGTATTAGTGTAGTCCATTCCTTCTCTCTATGCATATCCTTTACATACTAATCTTGCTTTGTTCCTTACCACTATGCCTTCTTCATTCATTTTTTTCTTGAATATCCACTTTGTTCCAATCACGTTCTTGTCATGAGGTCTATGGACCAGTTCCCATGTTTCATTCTTTATTATTTGATCTAATTCTTCTTGTGTAGAACTTTTCCAATCTAAATATTTGCAGGCATCTTCAACACTTAAGGGTTAAATCTGTGAAAGTAAGCATACCTCTTCGTCAACGGTTTAACCTTTCACTCTAGATCTTGTCAAGACTTTAGCGCTCTGATCTCCAATGATATCTTCCTTAGAGTGGCATTTGGATGTGTATTTTGAGTTCTTAGGAGTGATACTTTCATCTATAATTTTTTATTCTTCTTCACTTGGTTTAGGATTGTTACATGAAACATCAATACAGTCAAACATTTCTTCAATAACTGTGTCCTTATTGATGGGTCTGGGCTCATCTTCAATCATGGGAGCATAGTCATTATATCTTTCTTGAATCATAAACTTCTCATCAATCTTCACATGAGTACTTTCAATGATCTTCTTTAGTCTTAGATTAAAACATCTATAGGCTTTTATTTTAGTAGAGTAACCAAGAAAAATACCTTCGTCACTTCTAGCATCAAACTTGCCAATGCTATCATCTCTCTTGATGTAGCACTTGCTTCCAAAGATTCTAAAGTATTTTATAGTAGGTACATTACCAAACCAAAGTTCATAGGGTGTCTT
>MU228351.1:848252-863639 GCA_018584345.1 Thuja plicata | reverse complement strand
TGTTCTTCACAGTAATCATAAAACTGGTCAGAGGTGAATTCTCCTCCTCTATCAGATCTCATACATTTTATCTTTAATCCAGATTCATTCTCAACCTTAGCTTTGAACACTTTGAACTTCTCAAAAGATTTAGATTTGTCTTTTAGGAATGCAACCCACATCATCATTGAGAAATCATTAATTAACAAAATGAAATACCTTTCTTCATAGTATGATCTAGTTTAAGTAGGTCCACATAGATCTGTATGTATCAGATCTAATTTGTTTTCAGCAGAGTCTTATTTTCTCCTAAATGAGGTCCTCACATGCTTCCCCATCACACATACCCTACACATGGTGTCAACTGGTCTTACAATACTTGGAAGGTCTCTTACTGCCTTTACATTACTTATCTTGACTATGTTGTCAAAATTGATATGACAAAGTCTCTTGTGCCATAGCCAATTGTCATCCACTTTTGCAACAAAAAAACTTAATTCTGAATTTAGCTAAAAGACATTACCTTTGGTATTTGAGCCTGATGCAATCATGTCTCCTTATTTTTTTTTAATGATGCACTGGTTGTTTTTGAATTCCAACTGATATCCTTTATCAAGCGAATGTCCAACACTTAGCAAGTTATGATGTAAACTGTCAACATAAAGAACATCATCTGTCTTATTCTTTCCATCTAAGGTGATAGAACCTCTGCCTATGATAGGTTTGGGAGTGTTATCTCCAAATATAACCATTCCACCTTTGTATTTTTCCAGATGCAAAAATTTGTCTTTGTCTCCTTTCATGTGGTGTGAACATTTGATGTCAATGATCCAGTCAGTTCTAATGTCAACTTTTGAAATTAATGCTAACTCTTGTGCTTTTTCTTCATCTTCTTTGTCCATTTCTTCAAGCATCTTTTCAATGTATTTAATGGAAATGAAACCAATTTCATCTTCTCCTGAATCATCACCAGTTACACCATCTTCAGCATGATAACATTACTTAGTGTACTTGGGCTTGTAATCTGATCTGAACTTCTTGACTCTTGTAGGACACTTGGATGCAAACTGACCAACTTTGTTGCATGAAAAATATTTGAATGGTAGTTTTCCTTCATATTTCCCTTTACCTTTCCTTTCTTTCTTGGAAATCATAGCAATGATTTCTTCTAGTTTTGTATCCACTTCTTCATTATTACTAGAGCTTCTTATGGATTTCTTACTGTGGATTGAGGCTTTGAATGCTGTCTCACTTTTAGTTTCTGTCTTCAATCTTGATATCTCAAATGTAGATATTTTACTGATCAAAGTCTCCCTCTTGAAGTCTTTTGAAAATTGCATAGTCTCACCTAAGATAGTGATCTTACTCTCATAGTCTGCTATCAATGTGGTCATTAGTTTGTCCATTATATCATCCTCTAAAATTTCTCCACCATTGTTCCTGATAACCCAAACTACTTCATTAATTCTCTGATTGTAGGCTTTGATGTTTTCTTCAGGTAGCATCTCTAAGTTGTTGTATCTTTTCCTCCATGTCTTTCTGTATGCATTTTTTGCTTGGATGTATCCTTCAAACATATCTTCTAAGTATTTCCAAATTGAGTATGCTTTATCTGCCTTCATGATCTTAGAAAATTCACTGTCAGATAGGGTACTGCTTAGGGCTTCTTTGGCGATTGCATTTTGAGTGAACACTTCCTTTTGTTTGATTGTAGAGTCTTATTTTGAAATGTCTTTCAAGGTGGGAACTTCAATTGCTTGAGTGGAAATCTCGTAGATCTCAAATCCAATGCACTGAAGATGTGTTATCATTTTGTTCTTCCAGTCAAGATAGTTTTCTCCATCAAACTTAGGACTCTCTTTCTTGAAGTATGCCATTTGATCTACCTTAAGATGTTAGGATTTCTCTCTAAGGAACTTGGCTCTGATACCAATTTTTGGAATAGTCCCAAAGGATAACTGAGAGGGGGGGGGGTGAATCAGTTATCAGCTACTTTAATTCATTTCTTTACTTAGATATTAATTAACATAAATCAAATGCACATTCAGATAACACAATAGAGAACACAACAATTTTGATTACGGGGAAACCAAATAGGTAAAAACCCCGGTGGGAATTAGCACCCATAAAGAACTATACTTGAGTATAATTATCCCTGTTAGGAGATCTTGCAACCCTATTAAAAGTTGTTATTTACAATGCAATAAGTATAGAGACCTGGTTAAAGGTCGGACCCTGTTAGGAGTCTTTTACAAGTAACCCTGTTAGGGGTGAGGAATCACTGTCCAAAAGCTCACTGCTAAAATGGTGAAGGCTGCAACCTTCAATAGAATAGATATACACTATATTTGATAGATGAACTATTTGAGTAGACCTTCTGTCTTGATCAGTTCCAATGAATTGTAATATTCTTCTATTTCTTCACATAGTTCTTCAACTTATTCTGTCTGACTTTCTGCTCTCTTCTATCTATTATTTTTCACTTCATTTTACCACTTAGCAAACACAATTGAACTACTATATGTATCTTCACCAAGGATAAGGTCATGATGATATCTGGGAATACTTCATCAACTTCTTTGTCAGCTTAACTAACCACACAATCAAAGTTAGAACCGCGCAATCCAAACTGAATAGACGCGACGCTTCACAAAGTCGGCTCCACCAAATTAACTCCAACTTCATGATTCTAATAGAACACGCTTGGCACCTTTGTATCATAATTACTAACTCATAAATAAACATTAATACAAACATGCATATTCTAAAGATAGGCGCAACTCAAGAAACACTGTATTTACATAAGCTCTTGACAGATAATCTTCAGACGCTGTAACTGCCATAACTGATTAACATAGCTCAACTAAAACTTCATATCTAACTCGGCATGAATACACATAGAATCTAGAACATGTATACACCATGGAAATAAACACACATAGCTCTAGAACATCTGTACTAATAATTGCATATAGATCACTACTGTATATTATATGTTGTCATCAATGACAAACATATAATCAATTATTTGCACAGAAGAAAATCTCCAACATATATTTGAATTTACATATTGTTGTGATGATGTGTTCTTCTATCTTGTTGTGATCCTTGGGATTTAGAATTAGCAATTTTCTAATATTAGGCTCAGATATTGAACCCGATCTGATGATTGATGTAGCAACCTCATCAATTATAGTATGAAGTTTTTTCTTTTCAGGTTGTTCATCTTGTTTAGTGTCCTCTATATCTTCCTTGCTTTGAATTAGTATTTTTCTCCTCTTTGGTTCTGAAGTTTTCCTAGTTTGAGGCTTCCTTTTGTAAGTCCTCACTTGTCGTTTCTTAACCAGTGATGAACTTGCATCTTTAGTTGTTTGACTCCTTGTCCTAGATGCAGTAGTAGTTCTTGGATTATTTGAGGGTGGTGCATCAAAATCCATTGATTCAGAGTCACTCACTTGTTTACTTTCTCCAACAGGTGACTGTCCCTCGGTGTCTTGCTATTGTTCTATTTCTTCTTCATTAAATGAAAACTTCTTTTCAAGTGTCGTGACCATTTTGGTCTTCTTTCTGTCAATCTTCTTTACTACTAGGATGGTATTTATTCTTTCCTTAGCCTCTTCATAGGTTCCAAACCTTGGTAGTGAATTCTTTAATGGGTCATTTAATAATTCTTCAATAGAATTGGTGGATTGATCTATGTTGATCTCATAGTCAAGTGGTGCTAACCATGCTGTCTTCAGTACAACTGGTTTGATCAAGGTGGTATTGGTGTCCACCATAAAACAAATATTAGATTTATATTATTATACCAGTTGTTCTGGTATCCTCATCCTTTTCTACATTATGTCCTTGGAGCTAGTGAAATATTCATCCATGACTGATGTAAATTTTTCACCTAGTGACTTAATGAATTCATTGATATGAATTATCACTGGTCAGGTAGTGTCCCAGTTGACATTACCGAGAGACGGGAAAAATTCTTGAAAGTAGAAAAATATGCACATTAGAAGTGATCCAAACATACATGAATTAGATTTTGCAGACCTGATTATCCTTATGTTATCATCTAACTACTTTAGAAGAATTTGAGTCCCTTCCCTTTGTTTGTTTCACCCTTAAAAAGTCAGGCCACCAAGCAAAGGATTGTCCTCTCAAACCTCAGAAAGCTAAGCCTACCCCTCAAAAGGATTCTAAGAAGATTTGAAGGGAAAAACCTTTGGTGAACACTAATGGTATCAACTTGAAAGACCTTGTTGTGTTCTTAGGGACTCCTTTCAACCTAAGCTTGAATGGCCCCCCTCAAGGAATAAATATCCTAGGAAGAAGCATAGAGAAAACTAAGGAGTTGTCTTCGGAGCCTGATGGTCCCCTTGAAGTATGAGAAATTTGAATGGTCTCTGTTGATAAGAAAGATCTTTGTATTGGGATAACCTAGAATCCCTCATAGGAAATTGATAAAGGGAATAAAATCTAGGAATGTACCTTAAGCTCAGAAACTCCAAGAACTAAGAAAAGCTGGGTGGAATCATTTGAAGAATCTAATCCTTTCTTATAATTTTTGGAGGTCCTCTAGACGGAGGTGACTTGTAGTAAAAAGAAATAGTCTGAACCTATTCTTGGGATTCCTCTAGAAGGAGTTATAGCAAGAGCTATGAGAGATGATGTGAAAAATCCTAAATCTAATCATGGGAGAAGACCCAATAGAATCATGAGAGAATAGGAGAGTAGACAAAGTATTGTGGATGGATGACATCGTACCATCCAGGAATGCTCCTAAGTTAAGAAATGAAGATAATCTCTTAGAACATGAGGGGATTAAATAGCCCCCACAAACAAGACCTTTTGAGAAATTTTGTTAGGGATCAAAAGCCAGATATCATTCTTATCTAGGAAACTAAAATGGCTAGAGATAAATTTGAAAAGATCAAATTATTTAAGAATTGTTGTGTTGTGGGCTGTAGTTCTAAAGGGGCCTCTAGGGGAACTACCTCCTTCTGGAACCTTAATACTATACATGATGATATTATTAAATCTGAAGGTAACATCTCTACTATTAGATTTAACCATATTAGGGATGGCTTCACCTGGGTTCTTTCTAATATCTATGCACCCAACTCCAAAAGTGGCAGAGACAAGTTTTGGCGCAAGTTGGAAACCACGAGAAGTAATTTAAAGAATGACTACTGGATGGTGGTGGGAGACTTTAATACCCCACTTAGTGACTTTGAAAAATTTGGAGGAATCGCTTCCCATATTGACAATGGTGTGGCTCTGATGGATTTTATAAATAATCAAATCCCTTTTGGATCTTGACCTCAGAGGTGGGATTTATACCTAGTCGAATCAAAGAACTAGGGATGACTTGATTCAAGTTTGCCTAGATTGGGCCCTAATATCTATGGATTGGATCCTCTCTTATGCCCACTCGCTATCTACTCTTCACCATGTTGCGTCTGATCATTCTCCTATTTCTATTTAGGCCAATCCTCTAATGGGTAAGAGAAATTCCCCCTAAAGATTCAAGAAAATGTGGATGCAGCATCCAGACCTTGAAAGGAATATTTCTGATTAGTGGAATGTCTAAGTGGAGGTACAACTATGTATAGAGTGATCCAAAAACTTAAGAGGATCAAAAACAAAGTCAAATTTTGGAATAAAGAGGTGTTTGGGACATCTTCAAAGCTAAAGTCTCTATTCAAGAAGACCTTCAAGAACTTCAAGATATAATTCAATTGGAGGGCTTGACTAAGGAGAACAAACTAAAGGAAAAAATAATTCAAGCTGACTATCATAATATCATCTCTAAAGAAGCATTTTTCTGGAGACAAAGATCTAGGGCTCTATGGCTTCATGCGGGGTATAAGAACACTCACTTCTTCCATATGACAACCCAAAAACATAAGGCAGCCAAAAGGATTGACCATCTCAATTTCCCCCAAGGTAAGTTGAGCAAGGAGGACATCAAAAAAGAAATATCAGATTATTTTTCTTCTCTTCTCAGGGATTATCCTGTCCTCTCCTTTGATAACCAAAATATGCTTCTTGATTCTATTCCGCGTATCCTTGATAGAGAAGATAACGATTTGCTATGTAAAATTCCTTCTAGCAAAGAAATTAAAAATGTTGTTTTTTCCTTTGAAGGAGAAAAGTCTCCTGGACCTGATGGTTTCCCTCCCTTTTTCTTCCAATCTTTTTGGCACATTGTTGAGAAAGACATTTTTGATGTTGTTAAATAATTCTTTGGAGCCGGTTCCCTCCTAAAGGAAGAAAATTCTACCTTTTTTGTTCTTATTCCTAAGAAACCTGGTGCAGATTCTATTGATAGTTTTAGACCGATCTGCTTGTGTAACACTTTATATAAGATCATTTCTAAAGTCCCAACGATGCAAATTTTGGCATTCCTCCCAGCGCTCATTTCCCCCCAGCAGAATGACTTCATCCCGGGATGACAAATCTTAGACTCTATCATCTCTGTGCACAAGAATATGCACTCGCTAGAGGTTTTGAAGAAGCAAGGGTTCCTTATGAAAGTTGACCTTTCTAAGGCTTATGACAAAGTGGATTGGGATTTCCTCTATAAAGTTATTTTGGCCTTTAGTTTCTCTATGAAAGTTGTTAACCTTATCCAACAACTTATCTCCACTCTTTCTATTTTGGTGTTGGTTAATGGCTCTGCTTCCAACCTTTTCTTCCCTTCACATGGCCCCCATTAAGGGGATCCCATATCCCCCATCCTCTTTACTATTTTGGCTAAATGCCTTGGGATATTTTTCTCCAAATGGGTCCTTGATGGTTCTATTCAGGGTCTTCTCCCCTCTTCGACTTGTCAGCCCAGCTCCCATGAACAATTTATGGATGATACTATGCTTATGGGGTCATCCTCGATTAAAGAAGCAAGATCTATCAAGAAATATTTGAACACCTATTCCCCAGCTATAGGTTAGCTTATCAATTGGGAGAAAAGATCTCTCTTCTTTGTCAATACCCCCTCCCTAGACAACAGAAAATGGTGACTATTCTTGGTTATTCTATCTCCCCTTTCCCTTCTAGCTACCTGGGTATGCCCTTGGGTTTGAAATCCCTAGATTCATTCTGGAATTCTATTGTTGATAAGCTCAACAAAAAACTTGCTGGTTGGAAAGGGACCCTTCTTAGAAATGCTGGGAAGATTATTCTGCTCAAATATACTCTCCAGAATCTCCTAGTCTACTCAAAAGAATCTCCTAGTCTATGCTTTGAGCCTCTTCAACATTCCTTCCGAGTTTGTTGACACTATTGAGAGATTGCAGAAAAGGTTCTTGTGGTTGGGCACGGAGGAAAAAAATAGAAATAACCTTGTGATTTGGGAGAAAGTGTGCAAACCAATTAAATATGGTGGTCTAGGCATCAAGAAAATTAAGGATATCAATCTTGCCCTCCTGTCTAAGAAAATATGGAGAATTTTTGACAAGGAAAAAGTCTAGAATATAATTCTCAAATCCAAGTATCTCTATGCTACCCCTTCTATTGAGGCTTTCCTCTCCTCCCCTCTCAATGTGCATGTGTCTACTATATGGAACAATATTTTGAAATTTGAGCCTCTTGCTGCTAAAGGAACTCATTAGAGAGTTGGTAATGGCATGAAAATCAGTTTTTGGGAAGATCCTTGGTTTAAAGACAAACCCCTCATTCAGTATCCTGAAGTGGATCACCTTGTTGATATCTTCTCTAGAAGAATTGGGAGTAAAGTTACAGATTACTAGAGAGATAACAAATGGATTAATCTCAGTGACATTGATCCCCAGCTAAAAGATGTTAATCTTGATATGACCACCTGGGTGATCAAAGAATACTATAACGACTAGCTCATTTGGTCTCCTAATCCCAATGGAAGCTTCACGGTGGCTTCAACGTACTCCCTGTCTTCTTCTTTTGAGTCGGAACCCTATTGGGATAAGGTTTGGTCTCCTTCCCTTATCCCAAAAATTAACTTTTTCATCTGGTTGTTTATCCAGGACAAAGTTCTTACTACTGAGAATCTTGCTAAAATAGGCTAGATGCTGCCTAATAGATGTTATCTATGCATACAAGACATTGATTCTTCTTCCCACCTGCTCCTTCACTGTAATTTTTATAGGGAGGTCTGGAGGGTTGTGTTGCAGCACTAGAAAATTAGCTGGGTGTTCCCTAACACTATTAAGGATTTCTTAATCCAATAGAGCCCTCCTTTTTCTCATAAATTGGGGAAACTAATTTGGAGTCACACTGCCCCCCATGTTTTCTAGAGGATTTGGAAAGAAACACATAACAAGATATTCAGAAATAATAATTCTATGCCTCTTCTGATTGCCTCTAAAGTTATCAGAAGTATTACTGAAAACACCAATCTGGATTGTGAAATAAGGCCCAAACTTATGGAAGGAATTTTAGACAAGGATGTCATTTATTACTGGAACTTCTCTTCTATTACTAAGTCTGTTTCAAATAATCGTGAAGGAGATGTTTGGAACTCTCCTCCCCCAGGATGGCTCAAAGTAAATTTTGATGGTGCAGCAAATGGTAACCCAGGCATTTCTAGATGTGGGAGCATTGTTATAAATTCTCAAGGCTATTGTATGGCTTCTTCTACTATTCCTATTGGCTCCCAAACTAGCCATGTTGCTAAGGCTATGGCTTCCCTCTACACTTGCAAGCTCGCTAAAAGTTAGAACTATTCTAAGTTGTGACTGAAAGGTGATTCCATGAATACCATCAACAACATAAATAGTAATCATAATCCATCATGGAACACGAGTCACATCATAACCTAGATTAAAAGGCTCTTATCAAAATTTGAGGACACTCGTGTCACCCATGCATTCATAGAATTGAAGGTTGTGGATGATAGCCTAGTGGAGGTGAGAGCTTATAGTGATGATGTCAGATGTTGGAAAGGAATTCAAGGATTGAATAATAAAGTCCTTAGTCTCATAAAGTATGACCAAATCCACCAAAATCTTGGATCAATCACTAATTATGATGGTAAGAAAGGATAATTTGTGTAATTGCCTTATGCAAGTGCCTCACATGTTCCAAGGACAGTGTGGTAGTAACTACAATTGTGGGAATTGGGCTTTCAATTCCTTTAAAGGGATGATTGTTGTCATTTTTATCTTTCTCTACTTTTTATTCTGTGTTTTTGGCATTTCTCCTGTGCTAAATTCTGGAGTCTAGTTTTCGGTTAAAATGGGTGGTAAACTAAAATGGGAAGAGCCTACGGTTTGTAACTAGAAGAAAGAGGTAAAATTCTGGGAAAAGCTCAAGGAGGGTGGGGTTACTATGTACATGGAGAGATTACATGGATATGATAAAGACAACTCTAAAGAGTTTGCTGATAGTTGGGATAAAGGTAGTGTTACCCTTTGCGGTAAGTCTTTCTATGTTACTGAGAAGCTAATTTCTGAGATTACAGGCTTAGATATGTCTGGTTTCAAGTCTTATAGAGGTAGGGTTATGGCCTAGAATGTAGCTAGAATGTACCCGAAGACTCTTGGGGAAAGAGCCCTCCAAGTGAAACAGTCTAGGGATTTTTTTCTTCATAGTCATAAGAAGCTTCTATGGGGTAAACTTGTCAAACCCCTTATACAATATTTTACTCTTGAGGGTCATTTTAATAGGGTTTATAATTTCCCTTTTATGCTTGTGAATCATTTTCTCTATAAGAGGAAATTTTTTTTCCCCTACCTCCTTCTTTAGTCTCTTGGCACCAACATTATGGAGAATAGGAAAAGTTCTGAGAAGCCCATTCTTCATGATGAAATTATTCTTCTCATCTACGAGTATGATAAATTTAAGAAGGACTGTACTCTGGTCTCTGGTAAAATCAAGGAGAAGAAAGGAAAAAGACCCACAACGAATGACAATAACACTCCTAGAAAGAAAAAGAAGGGAAAATCCATTGAGGACTTGATTGTAGCGGCCAAAATCCTAATGGAGGAGACTAGTATGGACATTGATAATGATACTGATGTTAAGGTGGAAGCTAATAAGATTGACATGGGTGAAGTGGATAAATTCTTCTCTTAGGAGGTTGGCATGGAAATTGAAGATGACACGGATGTCCAGGATGAGGATAATGTTAGTGAGTCCTCTCCAAAAATGAGAAGTGACAAAGATAGAAATGCCAATTTTGAAGTTATGGATACTGAAGGCCCTAAGGACAACTATGTCACTCAGGAAACTGTAAATGAAGTGACTAATGAAGTTTGAGAAGGTTGAAATTGAAATCCCAATTCCTAAGGCTCACATTGACATTCCTATCACTCCCCAGAATTCCCATGTTCTGGTGAACTATGGAAATATGTTTTCTAAGAAGGGCACAAATTCAAGGGATATCTCTGTGAAGTCTGAAGAGAATAAGGAAGAGGGCAGTGATAAGAAGCTCAAAGTCAAGGTGAATTCTGGGGGTAGCCAGGGGAATGCGACTGAGAGGAGTCAAGAGAACATTAGGTTTATGCAGGTGATCAAAGAGCATGCTGAGATGGATATGCAGATGAACTCCTGGCTGTTTGAAGAAATCAAAGACATCAATATAAAATATTCTAAGCTCAAGGACAGAGTGAACAAAATTTCTCCGCTGCTCGCCAAGCCCACACATACTGGTAGGAATGAAGCTGAGACCCAAGCTAAAGATGATGATAAAATACTAATGGAAAATCTTGAATTAAGGATAAATGCAGTGGTCAAATTCCTCTTGCAGACTACCTCCAGCCATATCCAAAGCATTGAAGACACCCTCAGTAGAATTATGAAGAATAACTTTGAGGGCATGAAGGTGACCAATAGTAACTTGAGGGCTCTACTCTCTATGCTAGATGGGAACGCTACTCCTATTGCTGTGGATGATGATGTTGCTAAAGAACCCAACTCTGTTGGCCCAGGTTCTTGCACTAGGGCAAGTGCCAAAAAGAAGAAAGCTACCAACACCAAGGAAATCATCTCAGAGATGCCATCTAGCAATATGATTTTCTGATGGTAGACACTACAGAGATTAAGGAAAAAGTGGCTTAGCTATGTTATTTCTCAGTTTTGTGTGTTTTTTTTTCTTCTATTTTTATTGGTTGGTTGTGCTGGGGGTGGTTTATAATGTCTCCTTTTTGTTGTGCTGTTCCTTTTTGTTGTGTTGTTAATCTGCCTATCTTTTCTCCTATTATAAAGGGTTACGGTTCCCTTCAAAAAATATTTTACCCTCAATCAAAAAATTCTTTAGTAGAATCTCAGATAGATCTAATTGTAGACCCTTCTTTACAATCTTGTGAGCAGTGTCTACTACTCTGCATGTAATGTTGTTCATTCTTATGGCTTGCAATATCTTGTATTTCAGCACACATGCACCAAATTTCAGTTCTAGATCTTTGATGGAATTTACCTTCAATCCTATGTCATCCCATTCTACATTCATCATCTTCTCAATCTCGGGGCAAGGAGGGTGTTTAAGTGCCTTGGCGTTGTTGGTTAACCGGGCACTGTGTGTATCACATCCCTAGTGATTTTTTTTGGCTCATCCAACCACATGTTTTGGTCATGCACTTTGCTCAGCACTATTCTGATCCACTTAGTTTTTAACTCCTTTGAGACCATTAGGGCATTTTTCATCCCTTTCACCTTGATGTGTTTATTTTCATCCTTGATGTTCCATATGTGCAAAGCTTCTTGTAAGCTTTCTTAGCCTCCATATCTTTGATTTCTAGAACTTTGCAGTGGATATATGCTCGAACATCCTTGATCAGCAAAACCCTAGGTGGTATGCTTAAAAATACACTAGCATCGTTGGGTTGCAAAGCAACCTCTAGACAAATTTTGTATTTGGGTTCTTCACAAGTGTTGTTCTTGATTAGATTAACCTTTTTCTTCTTGGCATTCTTGATCTTGGAAATGAGAGATGTGGTTGCCATGGTTTCTAAAAATTAGGGCTTTTCCTGTAAATAACAGTGAGCTCAGTGAGTCTTTAGTTACTCACTTGTCTTGCTATAGATTATGTTGATTTGTCTGAATATCATGAAACTTTCTTGTGATATGCTCTGCAATCTGGTCATTGTTCTTTTCTCTATGCTCTTCTCTTTGCTATGCTTCTTTGTTCTTAATTGCATGGTGAGAGAATGAGATATTTTGTCACCTTTTTATAGACAATTCCCTAAGTAGCACATTTAATGCTTTACCCACTTCTCGGTGTTTGAAGACAGAGTTTCTTAGGTATCACACAAAATTTTGGCTTGAGGTAAGTGACAACTCACTTGGCCTTTCACAGGTTTACCGACGGTGCTCAGTAAGTGGCAAAGACTTCAATGTCTTTTACATGATTACCGATTAGTCTTGGTTTACATTGTTTAACTTGGCTTTCATATGTACACTGATGATTCTCAGTATGTATTGACCGATGAGATTGGATTCACACATTCTTAACAAGTAATACCACAGTGCATCTTTAATCATGCTAGTTTGGCATTTTATCATTGTATAATGGAACTTATGTAAGCTATAACTTGGTGTAGTGCAATTCCATACTTACTTGTTTTGCTTAGATGGGGGTGGTGATATCACCAGATCCATTGGATAAGGTGTCACCAATTGTATTGCTTTGTCTAGTATCATAAGTGTTTGTAGCTTTCCTCTACATTTTGTTTCTTATCTTCCTGATGTATTCAATGGTATTGCCATTGGAAAAAGTTCTTGTCTCTATCACTCGGTCTCTATAGTCCTTTCTTAGATGACCGACCCTATGATAGTGTAAGCATGCCATTTTAGGGTTAGTCCAGCTTCTAGACCTTCTTATCCATTTTCTCATGCAGTTTGCAGCTATATGTCCATATCTACCACATGCTATGAAGTTTTTCCATGTGTTGTAATCCCAAACATATGAGTTACTGACTCTTTTTGATTGATAAGCATTTTCTTGTTCTTTAGGCTTCCATGCTTGCTTTTTCTTCTTCCTGCATTCAAAAGATGTGTGCCCATGCATTTTGCAAATAGGACAATATTTTTCCATGTAGGTTTCCTTCTTTGGTTGTTTCACCTCAGATTTACATTAATATGCTTTATGTCCTTTCTTGTTGCATTTATAACAATTTCCTATGAATGAAGATGTGGATTTAGGAATACCTTTTATTTTTCTCCTACAAACATTTGATGTGTGGCCTAGTTTTCCACAGTGATTGCATGACAGCCTCCTTGGTCTTAGATTTGTGTATACATCTTTTGGATCAGCTTGGTATGGTGATTCTCCATGCTCGGTATACCCTAGTCTAGTATTGTTGTTGAATCTTCTTTGTCCATCCAGAAAATTATCCATTCTTTCTGTACTTTCTTCAGCTCTCTTGATCATATCATTGTGTTGTTGCTGAATTCTTACTTCATGCTTTAGTCTTTCATTTTATTCTCTTAGCTTACCAATAGCTTCTAATTTTCCATTGAGTTCTATGTTCATTTGGTTTGCCTCCTGAATCATAAGAATAATCTAATTGGTGATCTCATGATGATGTTTAGTAAGTCTTTGTATTTCTGATTCTTTGTCTTGTAGTTGTTCAGTGATCTTCCTCCTGTCATCAATAGCTAATGTTCTTTCTTGCTCAACTTGTCTAGCATTATTCATAACCTCAATCATCCTTATCATCTGTGTCTCTTGACTGATTTGCAATGATTTTACTTGTCCAACCAGATGTTGATTGATTTCATTTAGACTTGTAATGCTTCCTTCAGATGTGTCTAATGTATTGCTAGATGTAGATCCTGTTGACTCAAATAAATTAGGTATCTCTTCTTCATGATAGTCTATTTCATTATAATGAGATGTCATTACCTTTCTTTCATCTAGTAGATTTCTCATCTTGAATCTAGCTTATTTATATTGTTCATAAAAGATCTGTATCTCTAACTTATGATTCTCAATACTCTTTTCTAGCTTATACCTTTACATTATTTGATCTTTTCTCTCAAGTGATTTAAAATTTTCCAAATAAGAGGTCTAGTTCTAATACCAATTGTTGGAATAATGAAATGGTGTGTACTGAGATGGGAGGGGTGAATCAATACCCTTAAAACTTTTTGTCAATTAACCTTAATCCTTTAGTAATCAATTTCTTGCATTACCGACCATATGTGTTATTCTTTATTTATGCATGTAATAATAATTCATAAACTTAATTTGCATGTAAACATTCATAGAAACATTTATGAAATGTAATGACACATGACACAAGATTTGGTAACATAGAAAACTCCTGTTAGAAGGTAAAAAATGTGGTGGGGATGAAACACACAAAAGTTCACTATCCGCAGAATGGAAGGGGTTGGTTAAGGCTTACATGTTTGATCACTTGTGATGATCTTACCCTGTTAGGAGTAACATGTTTAGACTAGTTAAGGTCTACTCTATTAAGAGTTTAGAAACACTATTTAGTGTGCACTCGGTTAAGAGATTTACAAAAGGATTGTTAAATCCACCTTCTCAAAGGATTTCTTCTATTTGCTACACTTGTTAGAATGTAGTCAAAAATACTTATTGACATGAGTATTGTGTGTGTGTAAATGGGTACCTGATGAAAACAACACAAACACTCAATAGGTCATTGCATTAGTTCAAACGGTTAGTCAAAACGTTAAAAACCACTAATCTCGGCCTATTGCCTTCTAACTAGAAAGAGTGTAATTAGTTGCATATTTAGCCCTTAGAATATGCTTCAAATCAGTGACCAATACTATTCTAACATGAAGGATTTGATTCGAATTTAAACTAAAAATGTGGAAAAGCATATAATCTAGCTTTAAAATATGAAATGAAAACAATGAACTAGCATGGAATAATAGATGAAATGTGAATCTAGGATAAATCTAGCAGCATAACAATGTAATTTAGATTCTAAGGTGAAGGCTTATTTGCTCTCAAAACAGGCTTCTATTTATAGAAGAATGGGAGAGAGAGAGGGGGGACAAGGTTCATTTATGAATTTGGAGACTCATAAATGAATATGTAAGAGCCTTTAATGCCCAAGGCATTAATAAGGCATGGGAGAGACATAGGCTTAAGGCATCTTCATTAATGAAGGCATTAATGAAAGCCTTAAAGAAGCAAGGGAGGATGTAAGAGAGTGGCTTGAGAAAATGGACTTTAAGAAAGTCCAGCTTGAGAAAGTGGACTTTCTCAAGTGGGTTGAGTTGTTAAGTATTCCTTAATGGAATGTGCCAACATTAGGAGGTGGGTTAGAGTAGAATTTAGGATTAGGATTAGATTAGCATGGGTGAATGGGTTGAGAAGGGTTAGAACCCAAGGTAGAAGTGGTTGAAATAGGTTAGGTTGGGGTTTGAGGGAATATTTAATAAATGGAATAAACTTATTTAATTCATTTAGAAATATGGGAATTAATTATTTAAACAATGAAATTGCTTTTTAATAAT
>MU228351.1:820957-834886 GCA_018584345.1 Thuja plicata | reverse complement strand
GCAAGTGGGTATTTGATTTAGGGATTTATTTAATTCCTTTATAATTAAATACTATAGCCATATTTGATTTTTGATTTGATTTGATTGGTCGAAATTGATTTGAATTGTATGGCTATAATAGTTAATAAATCAGTGATAAAAATCACCTAGGACATTAAATTGATTTAAAGAATTATGGCAAGCAGTAACAGGGTCATTTGGACATAAATCGAGGGTATGATCACACTTAGGGCAAATAGGGTCCATAGTTGCAACAGACCAAATTCAGGCGATTACAAGTATATGCAATCTAGAATTGTTATTATAGATCCATTAAAGATTACAATATGATGTATCACCTATAGTGACTGATTCATACCTCTATTTTTCTCGGTAGGCTTGGATCTTGTTATTGGTAACTGATTTCATCTTTTTATGTCCTTCTGCATAAAACTCTGTCTCTGATCCATAGATGTGTCTGTGGCTATAATCATCATCACAGCATCTTGTTCTAATTGATTACACATATATTCATACAATGAATTTTTCCTAAACGAGTTTCATGCTTTTCAATGATAAATATATGATCAAAGGTTTACAACTTGACCTTGATCTCCTAGTTTGCATGTTTTCAATCAGTTAGGCTGACTAAAAAAATTAAAATTACTTTACTTGTCCCTCAAGAAATGGATTTAAAGCTAATATTTAAGCTAAATATAAAAATTAAGTGTTTTATCTGACGTGTAAGTCAGATCCACATTTTTTAGAATAAAGTCATCTCTTGATAGACTGATGCTCAAGTTGCTGTGTAGTATTTCCTCTTGGGTTGCTCTGTCGACTATCTGTCGGGTTCCTCTATTGTATGTTCTGTTAGTTTACATTGTTGACTGCTCTGTCGAGTTACTTAGTAGGTTGTGTCATCGATTTCCATTGTAACCTGTGTTGTTGGGTTCCCTTGTAAAGTTGTCTATTGGGTTCTTCTGTCGAGTTCCTCTGTAGTTAACATTTTTGGTGACCTCTGTTAATTGTTGTGTCAGGTTCCACTATAAACCTCTATTTCGGTGATCATGTACCGATGGTTCAAAAACTATTTCCTTTTCATACTAATGGAAAAATATGTTATTAGAAAAATAGACCAAGTTTTGACTGGCATTGGTTCACCATCCAATTTCCTCTGCAAGGGCATGAACTTGGAAAAGTAATTTGCATTCTTAGAAAGAAACATATGAATTAGGAAGGAATACCAGTAGAAATACTTGGTACCTCCTTTCTGAAAATCCACCAGCCCCTCATAAATTTTGTCTGCAACAAATGGGGAAAATTCATAAATTATCATGAAGCTAGGGTGTTGAATATGAATAACCATATACATGTATTCCATTCGCATTAAAGACCATGCTATTCTACCCAGTAATTGACATAGAGAAAAATAAGTATCCTTTGCATCCTTGGAAAAGGGCTCCAAGGGAAAAGGTGATGACATATAATTGATTGAATGTTTGAAGATGTTAAGTTGATGATCACCAAGATACAAAAGTTAATGCAAGACATTAAATCAGTTAATGTATTGTATTGTCATTGATGTCAACTTGATATAATATGATTGGTTATATTCAAAGTGTCAAATAATTCAAAGAATCAGAAAGATAAATATTATGCTATCAGTAATGCATAAAATATTAGTATTCACTAAGAGACTACAAACACCAATGGGTAGTGCACCCCGACGGATAGAGAAACCCAAAAGGAAAGTCACAGTGTTGCTTGTGAAAGAAACCTGGAAATCATTATTGACAAGAAGAATCACAAGCATTACTGATGAGCATAAATTCACAGTGATTCCTGACAGACAGACAACCCCGACGGAGATGCCCGAGGAGAACTAAAGTATTGACCAAAGCTAACAAAGAGTTAAACATCGAAAGGAACTGAAGTTTAGAAATGACAAAAGACTTAGCTGGAAAGAGCTAAAGGAGATAACTAGTTGTTAATATTTTTTTCATTGACAAGTTAAATCCAAAGATAAGAGAAATATTAAAATCTATTTTATTCCAGTTGTCAAAGAAAAATCTACAGGATAAAACTAAAGTAAAGCTTTAAAGAAAGATTGACTAAAATTGTGGATCATGCCAAGAAAAAGAAAGCCAAGAACTGAGAAATGGTGATATCATGTCTATAAAGAGATAAGATAATTCATTATGAATTAGGGGTGAATAGAGAAGAAGGATGCTGGAGAGAAACTGGTTAAGAACAACTTCATACAGTCCTGATCAATCAAGATGAAGACTAGAGCTAATTCTGTAGACATCGAGCAACAGAGAAGAAAAACATCACCGAGTAGAAAGAAGTGGATAAAATTCATTGAAAAGATACATTGATCATAAAGGTATTATGAGCTTACAATAGATCTAAAAATTTGTAAGTCTAAGTTGTATGTACGAACATATCATTTACTATTTCAGTTTAACCATTGGATCAGAAAGTCTCTTAACCGAGTAGGACTTAACAATCCTTTATATATTGAGATACATCCCAAGGAGTATCAAAAAGTTTGGCCATGAAGATAGAATGAGATTTCAGATACCATTTGACAAACTACACTGGGTTTGGTCATAAAAGGTAGCATAGAGATTCCAGATATTTGTTAGTAATAGCTGAGGGGGGAAGGGGTGAATCAGTGACCTCAAAAATATTCCAATTAATCAACCCAAAAACTTAGTACCACAATATTAAGCCTCAAGTTATCTTCAATCCTATAAGATGAATGCCTTCAAATATACTTATCAAATTACTACTGCTCAGAATGCTTTGTTAAACTTTATTCTGCATGTTTACTGAATAATAGTATGTTAATTTACCAAAAAATAGTAAATTACTTAGAGTATACTGATCAATCTAGATTAGCTACGTGTAATGAAAAAAACTAAAGTAATGACTCATAAACACATAGAAACATGGATTTTTAACGTGGAAACTCTGTTAAGGGAAAAACCACTTGGGACCGGTAACCCAAAAAATTCACTCTTCAAAAGTGAGCTCGGTGAAGAGCCAACCCTGTTAAAGGTTACAAACACACTATTAGGTGTGACCTTGTTAGAGGATTTAAAATATTAGTTTGTCACTTGATATCGGGCATTTCTATGCTACCTTCCTTGTTCAAAATATCCTTTTTTTTAAAATGGTATCGGGCATCTCATGCTATCTTTATGATCAAAATTTTTGATACTCCTTGGGATGTATCACAATATAGAAATGATCTTTAAATCCTGCTCGGTTAAGAGACTTTCTGAATCAATGGTTAAAATTAAATAGTATGATCTGTTCACATATACAACTTAGATCTATTGTATGCTCATAAAATTAATATGATCAATATGTCCTTTTAATACCTCTGCTCCACTTTTTCTCTGCTTGGTGATGCTATGCTCTATTTCTCAGTATCCATAGAAATCTTTATCTCTTTCCTCAGCTTGATTGATTAGGACTATATGAAGTTGCTCTTAATCAATTTCTCTCCAACATCCTCTTTTTCATTCAATCCCCTTAATTCGTAATGAATTAAGTTGTCTCTTTATAGACATGATATCACTGTTGTTAGGTTCTTGATTTTCTTGATCTTGGCGTGATCCATAATCTTAGCCAATCTGATTTAAAGAAAAAAATCTCATTTTATCTCACAGAGATCTTCTTGCCAACTGGACAAAACAAATTTAAATCCTTTACTTATCTTTGGCTTTATGTTGTCAATGAAAACAATGATAACTACTAGTTAAGTCTATATTTAGCTCTGCCAGCTAGATATTTTGTCATTTTTGAACTCAAGTTAACTTCAGTGTTTTAACTCTTTGTAAGCTTCGATCAATACTCTAGTTCTCCTTGGGCTTCTCCGTCGGTTTACACTGTGATTCTTCCATTCAGTAATGCTTGTGATTCTGCTCGTCGGTGTTCTTTCTCGGGCATCACTGTGACTTGACTTTTAGTTATCTCTGTCCGTCGGGTTCCACTAGCCATCGGTGTTTGAAGTCACATAGTGAATGCTTGTCTTTTATGCATTAATAAAATCATAATCCTTATCTCTCTAATTCTATGAAGTCTTTGACACTTTGATTAAAACCAATTAGATTATATCAAGTTGACATCAATGACAATACAATCCATTAACTGATTTAATATCTTGCATTATCTTTCTGCATTTTGGTGATCAACTTAACATATTCAAACATTCAATCAGTTACATGTCATCAATCTCTCCCTTTGGCATTGATGGAAACACACTATATTATCATACTATACTATTACTAATATAATATGAAATATAATAGTTTCATCAATCTTTCCTATTGAAACTATTGCAAATGTCTGGCTCTCGATAAGCTCAAAATATCTTAGACTTGTTTATTGAAGAGTGGTTTCTTCAATCTTTAATCCCTTCATTGGATAGATGTAGCATCTAATGTCTCTGTTCTGATATGTGTGCTTCCTTGACTGTTCCTCTTCTTGATAATCTCTTTTTCCTTTGACAAAAAATATCTCTCTTTGTATGAACTCTCTCCCTTTGTTACTTCTCTCCCTTAGATGGATATTTCATATGTAATCAATCTCTCTCCCTTTGAATATTGATTAACTCTTCCTTTTGATTCTCAGGAACTTCACTTCATGGATAATGATATAATATTTTCTGATCAATGAGATAATCTCTCCCTTATGATAATGAATCTCTCTCCCTTATGATAATGAGATAATCTCTCCCTTTGACAATAATGCCAAACAAAAATGAATATTTTTTTATCATCTTCCATCCCTTTATATAATATATTCCTTGAATTTCCCTATCCATCGGCAATACAATGTCTATTTTTGTTGGTGCATACTTGTACCTTACTATGTATAGATGTATCTTTTTCTGTTCATCTCGGTGTTTGCATCAACATGAATGATCTTCTAATAATGTGTAGGCTGATGCAGCCTCCTAGTACGCTTACTGACCGATAGACAAGGGTTGGACCCCTAGTCTCTATCTCAGGTACTCAAATGTATCTTTCAGTAATGGCTTGGTGAATATATCAGCTAATTTTTTCTTTGATTGAACATATTCCAATATCACGTCCTTTGCTTGCACTTGTTCTCTTAGATAGTGATAATTGATAGAAAAATTCTTAGTCTTAGCATGCATGAATGGATTTTTAGAGATGTTAATAGCACTGGTATTATTACAATAGATAATTACTGGTTCAAGCATCTTCATATTCATACCTTCCAACAACTGTTTGATCCATGAAATATTGGAGCAATTTGCAGCAGTAGCCACATACTCTTCTTCTGCAGTAGACTGAGAGATGCATCCTTGCTTCTTGCTGATCCATGTGACAAGTCTATCACCCATGAAGAATGCTCCTCCAATAGTGCTCTTTTGATCATTAATGTTTCTAGCCCAATCAACATTTGTATAGACTTGTAGCTCAAATTTTAGTTCTCTTTTGTACCATAAGCCATAGTCCTTGGTGTTCTTCAGATATCTCAAAATTCTCTTGACAATAGTCATGTGATTCTTTGGGATTAGCAGAGAATCTTGCAACTATTCCAACTACATGTGCTATATCTAGTCTGGTATGAACAACATACATTAGTTTTCCAATCATTTATCTATATAATGTTTGATTTACCTCATTTTATTTGTCTTCTTTTGTCAACTTACATCTGGTAGCCACAGGTGTTCCTACTGGTTTGGAATCTTCCATCTTGAATATTTTCAGCACTTCCTTGATGTATTTGGACTGAGTGATATATGCCTGCATCTTCTTGAAGAATCTGTAGACCAAGAAATAATTTGATCTCCCCAAACATAGACATTTAAAATTCTTTTCTCATTTCATTAGCAAAGGATTTGCATAACAATTCATTTCCCCCAAAAATGATATCATAAAAAAAAATTTCAGCAATCAGAATATTACCATCGGTATCCTCTTTTAAGTACAGATTGTTATTTTCACTTGTTCTAAATTTTTTTATGCTAATGAGATAGGAATGAAGTCTTTCATATCAATCTCTAGGTGTTTGTTTCAATCCATACAAGGCTTTATGTAGTCTACATACCATGTTTCTTTTGTCTGGATCAAAAAACCCTTCTAGTTGTTGAATGTATACCTCTTCTTCCAGTATTCCATTTAGGAATGCAGATTTGACATCCATCTAGTATACCTTGAATCCTTTGAATGCAACATAAGCAAGTAATATTCTAACTCCTTCTAGTCTAGCAACGGGTGCAAAGTTTTCTCCATAATCAATACCTTTTTCTTGTGCATATCCCTTACGTACTAACCTTGCTTTGTTTGTTGTGACTTCTCCATTCTCATTCAGCTTGTTTTTGAATATCCATTTGGTACCGATGACATTCTTGTCATCTGGTCTCGGTACTAGTGTCCATGTACTGTTCTTCTCAATCTATTCTATTTCTTCATTCATAGCATTGACCCATTCTTCATTCTCAAGTGAAGTATTAAAAGATTTAGGCTCAAAATCACAAAGTAAACATCTAGTGTTTAGTGACTTAATTCTTGTTCTCATTCCAACCTTCTTGTCTCCTATGATTTGATTTTTTGGATGATGTCTTCTGAAATACTTGAAAAGTTTTGATTCAGCTCTGTGCTCATCATTCTAATCATCTTCTTGACCTTCATTCTGATCTCTATCGCTCGGAACATCATCTTGAGGATTTTCCTGATTTTTGGTAATTGCAGCCTGATGCTCGAGTGCAATATTCTATTGCTCAGGAGTGATACATTGTTGCTCGGGTAGAGTGTTAGGTTCTATATAAACAAACCTGTTGTAGTCCTCTGGTTCTCTTCTTCTTTCCTTATCATTCTTTTATGCAAATTCATCTATTTTCACATTTTCACTTTCAATGATCTTGTTAGATGACTTGTTAAGACATTTATAAGCCTTGCTTTTGGTTGAATACCCTAGAAAGATACCTTCTTCACTTTTGGATTCAATTTTTCCATTTCTATCATCCTTAAAAATATAACATTGACTACCAAAGATTCTAAAGTAACTTACATTGGGTGTATGACCATACCAAAGCTTAGAGGGTGTCTTCTTTGTGTCCTTCAATTATACTCTATTTAATGTGTAGACAATAGTACTGACAACTTCCCTCTAGAAATTTTGAGTGATACTCTTCTCAATCATCAATGTTCTTGCACAGTCAACAATTGATATGTTTCTCCTTTCAACAATTCCATTTTGCTATGATGTTCTCCGTGCAGAAACCTGTCTTTTAATTCCATTCTCATTGCAATAATTAGTGAATTCATCTGAAGTAAATTCCCCTCCTCTATTTGACCTTAAATATTTCAATTTATTTTCACTTTATTTTTCTACCATAGCCTTATACCATTTAAACCTCTTGAATTCTTCTGATTTATCTTTTAAGAACATAACTTTCATCATTCTAGAATAATCATCAACAAAGAGAATAAAATACCTATCTCCATAGTAACTCTTTGTCCTCATTGGTCCACATACATCTGTATGGACTAAGTCTAGAATTGCATTAGATGTATGGGTTTTACTCTTGAAACTAGAATTTCTCATCTTACCTTTTTGACAATTCTTGCACATGATATGCTCGGGCTTAGTCATGCTCAGTAAGCCTCTGACATTTTTTTTGTTTCTTATCTTTATCATGTTGTAAAAAGTTGCATGACACAATCTTTTGTGCCACAACTATATGTATTCATTTCTAGCCATTAAACAAGTAGTGTTAGTGTCATCAAGATAGAAAAGGTTAAATTTTGTCTGCTCACCAGTTCCAACCAACCTTCCTGATTCATTGAAGATCTTTGCCTTCTTATTTTCAAATGCCACTCGGTGACCTGTATTATTCAACTGTGAAACATTTAACATATTATAATTCAGTCCTTTTACCCAGTAAGCATTTTCACATTTGATCAGGTTATTCAACATTATAGTTCCTTTACCTTCAACTGGACAATGTGTATCATTTCCCATTCTTACTGAACCATCATTATAGTATTCAAAAGTCTCAAACTTTTGTTTATAACCTATCATATGGTGATTGCAGCCACCATCTATAATCCAGACATCTTTCTTGCTAACCCTAGATATGAGTGTAGTTTCTACATACCTTTCTTCTTCTTCATTTGAATCATCCTTCATGGCTACAAATACCATCTCAATGTCTTCTTTTGATTTAGTGTCAGTGTCATCATCTCTATTCTTAGCTAGGTAACAAGCTTTCTTCCCTTTGTCCTTATAGTCTCGGGTATCTCTTTTGTCAGATTGTCAGTTGTTTCGGTAATATTTGTTATCACCTCTATCAAAATTCTTCTCATATGATCTATCATTACCTCTGTCATCTTTTCTTTTATTTGGACATCTTGCAACAAAGTGTCCAACCTCTGTACAATTGAAATGTACAAGTGGTAATTTACCTTTGTATCTACCTTTGCCTCTCTACAATATTATTGTCATTAGTGCTTCAATCTTTTCAAGTCCTTGATCCTCGTTATCACTTTCACTATCATTTCTAATAGCATGTCTATGACTTGAATTACTTATCTTTAAAGAAGATTTGAATGTAGATTCTATAGATGGTAAGACATTATTATCAAAGTTATTCATCTCAAATGAAATCAGTCTACCAATCAGACTATCTAGAGTAACTGTATTGTTTGCAACTACTCTCATTTCTTGAATAGGAGAAACTCTAATAGCATATATAGGCAGTGAGGTTCTTAAGATTTTACTTACCACACTCTCCTCTTCAAGTACACCTCCAACTCGTCGAATATCATTGACTACCTCTTTGATTCTACAACTATAATGAGTGATGTTTTCTACTTCTTTCATCCTTAGGTCATCAAACCTCCCTCTTAGGCTTTCTGCCTTGGCTCTTAGTACATTAGCATCTCCTCCATGTACCAGCTTCAACTTATCCCACATTTCTTTGTAGAGGTGCAGGTTTTGACATCTTCAAACTCATCATCGGAGAGTGATGAGGCAAGTTCTATCATCATGCAATTATTTTCATTCTTTTCTCTTAATTTCTCAAGAGTGTGAGGTCCTGTAGGCAACACATATTTAGTATCAAGGTATTGAGTAACATCATTTCCAATACCTGATAGGTGGATTCTTATTCTTATTTTATATGATGCAAAGTTGTCTTTATTCAACTTGGGCACATCTCATCTGTTCATCTTGTGATCTTTTTCTTGAGCTGTTAAACTCCCTTTCTAAGCACACAAGCTCTGATACCAATTGTTAGTAATAACTAAGGGGGGGGGGGTGAATCAATAGCCTCAAAAATATTCTAATTAATCAACCTAAAAACTTAGTACCACAATATTAAGCCTCTAATTATCTTTAGTCCTATAAGATGAATTCCTTCAAATATATTTATCAAATTACTACTACTCAAAATGCTTTGTTAAACCTTATTTTGTGTGTTTACCGAATAGTAGTCTGTTAATTTACCAAAAAACTATAAATTAATTAGAGTATACTGATCAATCTAGATTAGCTATGTGTAATCAAAAACACTAAAGTAATGACTCATAAACACATTGACACATGGATTTTTAACGTGGAAATCCTGTTAAGGGAAAAACCACTTGGGGCCAGTAACCCAAATATTTCACTCTTCTGAAGTGAGCTCGGTGAAGAGCAAACCCTGTTAAAGGTTACAAACACACTGTTAGGTGTGACCTTGTTAGAGTATTTAAAATATTAGTTTGTCACTTGATATCAGGCATTTCTATTCTACCTTCCTTGTCCAAACTCTTCTGGTTTGTCAAATGGTATCTAACATCTCATGCTATCTTCATGATCAAAATTTTTGATACTCCTTGGGATGTATCTCAATATAGAAAGGATCTTTAAATCCTGTCCGATTAGGATACTTTCTGATTCAATGGTTAAACTGAGACAGTATGATCTATTCACATATACAACTTATACTTGCAGATTTTCAAATCTATTGTAAGCTCATAAAACTAATCTGATCAATATGTCCTTTTAATACCTTTGCTCCACTTTTGTTCTGTTTAGTGATGCTATGCTCTATTGCTTGGTGTCCGCAAAAATCTTTAGCTCTTTCCTCAACTTGATTGATCAAGACTGTATGAATTTTCTCTTCATCAGTTTCTCTCCAGCATCCTCTTTTTCATTCAATCCCCTTAATTCATAATGAATTAAGTTGTCACTTTATAGACATGATATCACCGTTGTTACGTTTTTGATTTTCTTGATCTTGACATGATCTGCAATCTTAGCTAATCTAATTTAAAGAAAAAACTCCTATTTTATCTCGCAGAGATCTTCTTGCCAATTGGAAAAAAAAACTTTAAATCCTTTACTTATCTCTAGCTTTATCTTTTTGATGAAAACAATGATAACTACCAGTTAAGTCTATATTTAGCTCTGCCAGCTAGATATTTTGTCATTTCTAAACTCAAGTTAACTTCGGTGTTTTAACTCTTTGTAAGCTTCAGTCAACACTCCAGTTCTCCTCGGGCTTCTCCGTCAGTTTACACTGTAATTTTTCCCATCGGTAATGCTTGTGATTCTGCTCATCGATAATTCCCATCAGTGTTCTTTCTTAGGCATCATTGTGACTTGACTTTTGGTTATCTCTGTCTGTCAGGTTCCACTAGATGTCGGTGTTTGAAGTCACATAGTGAACGCTTGTCTTTTATGCATTACTGAAAGACTAATCCTTATCTCTTTGATTCTCTAAATTCTTTGACACTTTGATTAAAACCGATTAGATTATATAAATTTTACATCAATGACAATACAATCCATTAACTGATTTAATGTCTTGCATAATCTTTCTACATTTTGGTGATCAACTTAACATCTTCAAACATTCAATCAGTTACATGTTAGCAATATCAAGTGAAAAACTATATCCTCTAGCAAGGTCACACCTAATAGGTGTTTTTGTAACCTTTAACAAGGTTGGCTCTTCATCGAGCACACTTAAGAAGAGTGAAAATTTTGGGTTACCGATCCCAAGTGATTTTTCCTTAACAGAGTTTCCACGTTAAAAATCCATGTATCAATGTGTTTATGAGTCATTACTTTAGTGTTTTTCATTACACATAACTAATCTAGATTGATAGGTAGACACTAAGTTATTTACTGCATTTCATTAAATAAAAGACTGCTAATTGGTAAACAGTAAGAATAAGGTTTAACAGTGAACTCTGAGCAGTAGTTATTTGTTGAGATTTCTTTAAGGTATTCATCTTGTAGGACTGAAGATAAAAAGAGGTTTAATATTGTGGTACTAAGTTTTTTGGGTTAAGTAATTGGAATATTTTTGAGGCCACTGATTCACCTCCCCCCCCTCTCAATTATTCTAACAATTGGTATCAGAGCTCGTGTGCTTAGAAAGGGGGTTTAACAGCTCAATTAAAAGATCACAAGATGAGCAAACGAGATGTGCCCAAGTTGAAAAAGGAAAACTTTGCATCATGGCAAAGAAGAATAAGACTCCACCTATTAGGCATTGGAAATGATGTTGTTCAATACTTAGATACTAAATTTGTGTTACCTATAGGACCTCACACACTTGAGAAATTAAGAGAAAAGCATGAGCGTAATTGCATGATGATAGAACTTGCTTCCTCTCTCTCCAATGCTGAATTTGAAGATGTCAAAAAATGCACCTCTGCAAAGAAAATGTGGGATAAATTGAATCTAGTACATGGAGGAGATGCTAATTTACTAAGAGTTAAGGAAGAAAGACTAAGAGGTAAATTTGATGACCTAAGAATTAGAGAAGGAGAAAATATCACTCAGTATAGCTGCAAAATAAAAGAGGTAGTCAATGCTATCTGAGGAGTTGGAGGCATACTTGAATAAGAGACAGTGGTAAGTAAAATCCTAAGATTCTTATGGCCTATATATGCTATTAGAGTATCTTCTATACAAGAAATGAGAGCAGTTGCAAAAAATAATGGTACTCTAGATAGTTTGGTTGGTAGACTAGTTTCATTTGAGATGAATAACTTTGATAACAGTGTCTTACCATCTATTGAGTCTACATTCAAAGCTTCTTTGAAAATAAGTAAGCCAAGTCATAGACACACTATTATAAATTATAGTGAAAGTGATAGTGATGGCCAAGATCTTGATGAGATTGAAGCACTAATGGATATAAGATTGAAGAGAGGCAAAGGTAGATACAAAGGTAAATTACCACTTGTATGTTTTAATTGTAAAGAGATTGAACATTTTGCTGCTAGATTTCCTAACAAAAGAAAAGATGACAGAAGTAATGATAGATCATATGAAAATATGTTTGATAGAAGTGAAAATAGAGATTACCGAAGCAACCGATAATCTGATAGAAGAGATACTTGAGACTACAAGGATAAAGGGAAGAAGTCTTGTTACCTAGCTGCGAACAAAGATGGAGATACTAACACCGAATCTGATGAAGACATTGAGATGGTATTTGCGGCCATGAAGGATGATTCTGATGAAGAAGAAAGGTATGTAGATAATGCACTCATATCTAAGGTTAGTAAGAATGATGCCTAGATTATAGATAGTGGCTGCACTCACCACATGACAGGTGATAAACAAAGTTTGAAACTTTTGAGTACTATAATGGTGGATCATTAAGGTAATGACACACCTTGTCTATTTGAAGGTAAAGAAACTATAATGCTTAATAACCTAATCAAATGTGAAAATGCATACCAGGTAAAAGGACTTAATTATAATCTATTGAGTGTTTCACAGCTGAATAATATAGGTCACCGAATAGCATTTGAGAATAAGAAATAAAATATCTTTAATGAATTAGGAAGATTGATCGGAATTGGTGAACAAACAAAAGGTAACATTGATGACATGTAACTGATTAAATGTTTGATAATGTTAAGTTGAAGATAATGCAAGACATTAAATCAGTTAATGATTTGTATTGTCATTAAAGTCAACTTGATATCATCTGTACGATCATGTATATAATGCCAAAGACTTTAGAGAATCAATGGAACAAAGATTATGCTTTCCGCAATGCATAAAAGTCAAGTATTCACTAAGTGACAGATAACACCGATGAAGTGCACACCATCGGTAAAGGCAAATAACCAAAGTCACAGTGATACCCAATGAGAAGAAGATAGTATTTCTCGATCAAGAAAAATCACAGGATGCCCGACAATATGAGAACAGAACTGCCCGATGAGTAAAATCCAATGATGCCTGACAGACGGAGATCCTGAAGCTGACAAGAGTCACACTGATAGAACTGGGAGTTGTCACTAACGACTAACTACAGAGTTGACCAACAGAATAGAGAGTTCAGAAAATGACAAAATATCTAGCTGGCAAGAGCTAAAGATAGACTTAACTGGTTGTTTTCATTGTTTTTTTCAACTAGAGTTAAGTGATTGATTTAAAAAATATTTGTAAAGTTGGCAAAAAGATAACTATGAGATAAATCATGAGTTATACTTTAAATCAGATTGGATGGATTGTTTTTCACACCAAGAATCAAGAATCAAGAATCAAGAAATGGTGAATATCATGTCTATATAAGAGACAAGCTTAATTCATTTCCAGATCACAAAAAGGGGGAGTGAATAGAAAGAGGATGCTGAAGAGAAATTAATGAAGGATAACTTCATACAATCCTGATCAATCAAGCTGAAGGAGAGATAAATAATTCTGTAGACACCAACGAATAGTGAAGCACAACATCACAGAGCAGAAAGTGTGGAGCACAAAAAATTAAATTGATACATTGATTAGAGAGGTAATGTACTTAAATAGATATGAAAATCTGCAATTCAAGTTGCATTAGAAATAGGTCATTGTGTTTCAGTTTAACCATTGAAGCATCAAGTCTCTTAACAAAGTAGGACTTAACAGTCTTCTATATATTGAGGTACATCCCAAGGAGTGCCAAAA
>MU228351.1:791326-808115 GCA_018584345.1 Thuja plicata | reverse complement strand
ATCATTTATTATGTAATTTCATTATTGTAAATCTTGTATTAGAGTATCGCATGTGATACCTAATCTAGAAATTGTAATTAAGTAGTTTAGAGTGATTACCACATACCCTGCGACATGTGCAGTGGATCTGAGTTTATGGTGGTTTCATGGTTATCCATGAGGATGTAATTATGGTTACGTAAGTTGTAATTGCTATACTTAATCAGATGGAATCTTTTGTTATATTGTTAGTTGTATTTTTCTTAAAGTAATTCAATGTCAAGGAACCCTTGAGTCGTGTAATCTATGTGAGTGTAAGACATGTGTATAAATGGTAATTGCTTCTGCATTATTGTATGTATCTTTATGTTAAATTTTTAAAAAAAATTATTCAACACACATAGTGACATGTACTAGGTTAATTTCTCTTGGGTTCCCTGGCGGGGTGTTACACCAAACACATGACTGTTGTCAAGAGAATTATGAGATATATAAAGAACACCGAGGACTATGGCTTATGGTATAAAAGAGAAGGAAAATTTGAGCTTCAAGTCTATACAGATGTTGATTGGGATGGAAACTTAGATGACTGACAGAGTACAACTGGAGGAGCATTCTTCATGGGTGAAAAACTTGTCACATAGATGAGCAAGAAGTAAGGATGCATCTCACAATCTACTACAGAAGCATAATATGTGGTTGCTGCTATAAATTGGTCTATATTGCATGGGTCAAATAGTTGCTGGAAGGTATGAATATGAAGATTCTTGAACCAGTTATTATCTACTGTGTTAATACTAGTGCAATTAACATTTATAAGAATCAGTCATGCATGCTAAAACTAAGCATATAGAAATCAAGTATCACTACTTAAGATAACAAGTGCAAGAAAAAGAAGTGATACTAGAATATGTTCAATCAAAGGAACAATTAGCTGATATATTCACAAAGCCATTACCGAAAGATACATTTGAGTACCTGAGAAAGAGACTAGGGGTCCAACCCTTATCTATTGGTCAATAAGCTGATTAGGAGGCTACATCATTAGCCCACACATAATAAGAATATCATTCATGTTGATGCAAGCATAGATATGGACTGCAAAGATACATCTGTACACAACAAGGTACATATTTGCACCAAAAACCATAGTCATTGTATTGCTGATGGATAGGGAAATTCAAGGAGTATATTATAAAAAGGTGAAAGGATATAAATTTGGCATAATAAAAGTTTACTTTGGCATTGTTGTCAAAGGGAGATAGATTTGAAGGAAGATATTATCATTATCCAAAGGGAGAGAAGATATCATAAGGGAGAGATGTAACCTGTAAGGGAGAGAAGTATCATGAGGTGACTTATTATTATCAATGGAAAAATAGATGATCAAGGAGAGGAACAATCAAAGGGAGAGACAACATTAGATAAATAATCAGAAGCTGCTACATCTATCCAGTCAAGGGATTGAAGATTGAAGAGTGACACTCTGCAAGAAACAAATATAAGCTATATGAGCTTAACAAGAGCCAGACATTTGTATTAGTTATAGAACAAAAGCTATGGAATAGATTGATGAAATATAACTGATATATTTCATATTGTATTAGAAAATAATATAGTTTGATAATGTAGTGTGTTTCCATCAATGCCAAAGGGAGAGATTGATGACATATAACTGATTGAATGTTTGAAGATGTTAAGTTGATGATCACCAAGTTACAGAAAGTTAATGCAAGACATTAAATTAGTTAATGTATTGTATTGTCATTGATGTCAACTTGATATAATCTGATTGGTTATATTGAAAGTGTCAAAGACTTCAGAGAATCAGAAAGATAAAGATTATGCTATCATTAATGCATAAAAGATCTGTATTCACTAAGTGACTACAAACACCAACAAGTAGTGCACCCCGACGGATAGAGAGAACTGAAAGGAAAGTCACAGTGTTTCTTGAGAAAGAAACCTAACAAGAATTAATGACAAGCGGAATCACAAGCATTACCAATGAGAAAAACTTCACAGTGATGCCCGATGGATAGAAAACCCCGACGGAGATGCCCGAGGAGAACTGAAGTGTTGACCGAAGCTAACAAAGAGTTGAACACCGAAAGGAACTGAAGTTTAGAAATGACAAAATACTTAGCTGGAAAGAGCTAAAGAAGGAGTTAACAAGTTTTTAATATTGTTTTCATTGACAAGTTAAATCCAAAGATGAGAGAAAGATTTAAAGTTGTTTTATTCCAGTTTTCAAAGAGAAATCTATGGGATAAAACTAAAGTAAAGCTTTAAAGCAAGATTGGCTAAAATTGCAGATCACGCCAAGAACAAGAAAGTCAAGAACTGAGAAACAATGATATCATGTCTATAAAGAGACAAGCTAATTTATTATGAATTAGGGGTAAATAGAGAAGAAGGATGTTGGAGAGAAATTGGTGAAGAACAACTTCATACAGTCCTGATCAATCAAGCTAAAGAAAAGAGCTAATTTTGTAGACACCGAGCAATAGAGAAGCATAGCATCACTGAGAACAAAAAAGTGGAGCGAAGGCATTGAAAAGATACATTGATCAGAAAGTTATTATAAGCTTACAATAGATCTAAAAATCTGCAAGTCTAAGTTGTATGTATGAACAAATCATTTACTATTTTAGTTTAACCATTGGATCAGAAAGTCTCTTAACTGAGTAGGACTTAACAATCCTTTCTATATTGAGCTACATCCCAAGGAGTATCAAAAATTTTGGTCATGAAGATAGCATGAGATGCCAGATACCATTTGACAAACTACACTGGGTTTGGCCATAAAAGGTAGCATAGAGATGCCAGATATCAAGTGAAAAACTATTCTATTTAAATCCTATAACAAGGTCACACCTAACAGTGTGTTTGTAACCTTTAACAGGGTTGGCTCTTCACCGAGCTCACTTTAGAAGAGTGAAAATTTTGGGTTACCAGTCCCAAGTGGTTTTTCCCTTAACAGGGTTTCCACATTAAAAATCCATGTGTCAATGTGTTTATAAGTCATTACTTTAGTTTTTTTCATTACACATAACTAATCTAGATTGATTGGTATACACTAAGTTATTTACTATATTTTGATAAATAAAATATTGGTAATCGGTAAATAGTAAGAATAAGGTTTAATAGTGAACTCCGAGCAGTAGTTATTTGTTGAGATTATTTGAAGGTATTCATCTTGTAGGACTAAAGATAACTAGAGGCTTAATATTGTGGTACTAAGTTTTTAAGGTTAAGTAATTGGAATATTTTTGAGGCCAATAATTCACCCCCCCTCTTAGTTATTCTAAAAAAAGGTTCCTTAGTAACATAATACTTTGTTGATCCAGCCTTAGCCAAATGTGCAGGAAATAACCTTTCCCTATTCATCTATCTAGTCTTGGTATATCTGGCTGCAAAATTATCAAGCTCAATCCCCTCTAAGAAAGATGTAGGCTCATAGGTTTGAAATACCTCTTTAATTTCCTATCTAGTAATTCTTAAAAAATTTACTCCATTTTTATCTCTCATAGCCTTAGCAACCAGATCATATCTATCCACAATGGAGAACATTAAATCTATATCCAGGAAAAAATTTGGCACCAACAATTTTTCCAAGTCATACTGCCATGCATTTGACTCTAGTTTTTCAAGATTTTCCCACCTATACCACTATCTGAATAAATCTAAACCCTTGACTAGTATAGAGGCATATTAAATAGAACCATATTTGTCATACAATCCCTCATCAACATTCCAACCCTTAATCAATTTTGTCCCGTCATACTTATCATTGGTCGAGGGCTTTAACTGATCCAAAAAATCATCAAAAGGGTGCCTCTTCATATAATATCTCTGGCCTGAATGTCCCCTTGACAGAGGCATGGTGAATTCTAGGATTTTTTAGAAATAATTCAAATTTTACAAACTAGCGCTCCTGACCTCAGAACTTTGATTCAAAAACATACCCTACCCTAATTTTGTGAATTCACCCTACTACAACAATTTTTAAACCATTGGAACACAATTACCTAATAGAAAACATGAAATAAAACATTAAGGAATCACAAGAACAAGTACTGGGAGAAGAACCTCACTTACAACTTTTTCGCTTGATTATGCACTGACTTTTGCATGCTAAAATCTCCTTCGATCACCTCAGCGACCTCAAAGCACTTTAAAAACTTTAGAAAATGCAGAATGAATAAAAAAAAATCATTCAAAACTTTTATTACCAATTGTATCCAATTTTTCTGACGTAAATTCATACAAGCGAGCGAGCAAAGAAGCTGAAAACATTACAATTCTATAGTTTAAATATCAGTTGTAGATCCTTATCAAATCAACACCATCTGATGATTGAGGGAAGCACCATGTATCCACTTCTCATGATCCCATGAAGAGTAAAGATCAAGTATCTTGCATCGCGAGATCGCAAGAGCTGTCAATCAACATAGGAAGTTAATCATTGCTGAAAAATGAAGGCCAATTAAACTTTGATCATCTTTATTTCTCAGTTAAAACATCACCATTGATTATGAGCATGTGCTAAAAGATCAACACTTTAGTTGCACGTATTTTATCCTTAATATAAATTAATAGAGAAAAAGTAAAGAACTCACAACCAATCATCATTTTCCACCTATAAAAATCCTTGATCCCACTTCATAATTGCCCGTTGGCCAGGATGTGTGGTAACATATCGCGATCCCATGAAGAATAAAGATCAATAATCTTGGATGGTGGGATCACAAGAGCCGTCAATCATCATAGGAATTTAATTGCCACTAAAAACTAAGGCCAATTAAAATTTGATCATATTTTTTCCTTAGTTAAAACATCACCATTGATTATGATCATGTGCTAAAAGATCAGCGCTTTAGTTGCATGACTTTTATCCTTAATAAAAAATAACAATGAAAAAGTAAAGAACGTACAACCAATCATCATTCGTCACCTGTAAACCTCCTTGGTCCCAATTTATAATTTCCCATTGGCCAGGATGTGTGACAACATCTCGTAATCTTGTGAAGAATAAAGATCAAGCATCTTGGATGGTGGGATCATGAGAGTCATCGACCATCATAGGAAGTTAATTGCCGCTGAAAAAAAAGGCCAATTAAACTTCATTTATCTTTATTTCTTAGTTAAAACATCACCATTGATTATGAACACATGCTAAAATATTAGTACTTTAGTTGTATGAATTTTATTCTTAATATAAATTAACAATGATAAAGTAAAAAATACACAACCAATCATCATTCACCACCTATAAACCTCCTTGGTCGCACTTCAAAATTGCCCATTGGCCAGGACGCGTGGAAACATCTTGTAGTGCCATGAAGAATAAAGATCAAGCATCTTGGACTGCGGGATCATGAGAGCCACTGATTTATTCAGAGATTTAATCATTGGGCATAGCTGAGATGAAGTAATCATCGAGAAACTTTCCTGACATATTAAAAGATCTCTGTTCCTTTTTACCATTTGCAAAAAGATCAAGGCTATAGTAATTTGAACCTTAACCAAGTTGGACGCAAGATTATAATATAAGATTTTAAACAATGACGTTGACCAATAGGAAAAGGATAGATGGCGTGATGTCTCCATAAGGTGACATCATCACAGGATCATGAGAACTTGACACGTAGCTCCTGACTTGAAAAGGTAAAATGATCTTGCTTAAGTCATAGAATGAATTGACCAACTTAGGAAAGATGAGTGACATGGTTAGAAAATAAAAAGGGTCCTGAATTAAAGTGATAAACCACTAATACTTCAAAGAAAAACCCCCCTCGACGATTAGACGACCCATGACGTAAGTCACAAAAGGTAATGGAGAAAAATAAACCGACTACGGGAGAAGGGCAAATAGTTAATTTAGAATATTTCATATTGACAATTTGTCTTATCGCAAATATGAAAGGTGAACACAATAAATTCCTTGTATTTTCCCATGAGATGTGTGAGATTATCAAAAAGTTTTAGTGTTCAATTATTGGTCCCTTTGTGTTGAATACAAGTTTTATTTTATATAATAATGTGTTATTTTTATAAAAAACAAATAATTCATGATTACTAATATGTACTTGGTCTATTTAAGTTGCATATATGTTATATTTTATATATAAATACAATATTCTACTAATAACAAATGATATTTGTAAATTCAACTACTAGGGATTTTTAGATTAAGTTTCGGTCAAATCTTTGAAAAGTCATTTTTTGGATGTGTTTCACTAGGCATGCTATATATTTTAACGAGTTCCATGATGAGTCACACCTTCAAACCTCAGTTGTAGGTATTTAAGTGTCTAGAGACTAGGAATATTTGATAGTCTCCTTCTCAATGATTTAAAACAACTTAGGAAACTATTTCCATGATCATGGTGGTTTATTTTATTCCTCTATATATCGACAATAAAACTTCATGACAAAAAAGAACTCCAATTATAATGGCTCCAATTTGACTATTTTTTTTCTTGATCATGTTTCAACTACATGTAAAACAATTTTATGAAAGCAACATAAAATAAAAAACATCTCGATGCCAACAAAGTTGTTGATATTCATGTTGATCATGATAAACTAGTGGAAACAAATGTGCAACCCAATATTATAGTTTTGTTGAAGTTTAGGTAATATAATAGTTGTTATGGATTTTTTTTTATGTATTTTTAATTATTTATTTAACTTATATTAACTTTACATGATGTTTAAACCACATGCAGAGAAATCATATGAAAGTAAAACAAAAAGGAGAACTAGATGACATTGTTGCAAATAGTGATGATATTCATGCTAATGAATATAAAGAGTATGTGAATGATATTCATAGTAGTAGCTATTCTTATCAACTTGATATGAGTTATATTCAACGATTGCACTAGATGATTTGTGTCCTTTTACTAGCCTTAATGTTCTTTCATGGTCAAGATCCTCTTAATGTAAGTGTCTTTGTATCTAGTTTTACTTTATTGCCCCACACTATGATCACTTTCCTTCATATATATATGAGTGCATGTGTTTGACTATGAATATTAGTGTCTATAGAACACAACTATCCCACCTGGTGTAAGATGATAAACATAAAGTTTTTCCATTAGTATGCAATGATAAAAAAAGTTGTTTAAACCATCAGTTACACTACACCAAAAGTCAGGTTTTCAGTTCAAACTATAAATGCTAAGCAAGGAGTAAACCAATAGAGGAACCTGATGAGAAGTTGCAATGAAAACTGAGAGAATAGACAAGAGAGAAAATTGACAGACAGTTCAACCAAGAACACCAAAAAATAGTCAAACTGACTTAAGAGAAAATCGAACATTAGACACCGAAAGTCAGTTACATCGCGAAAACAGTGGATCTGACTTCCACGTCAGATAAAATAGTTGTATTCTATTTATAGAGTCTTGATTTTTTTTAAAACCACTGATTAAGGGACAAGAAACATTATTGTAATTGTTTTAATCAGTCTAACTAATTATAAACATGCAGACTAGGAGATCAAGGTCAAGTTGTAAACCTTTGATTATAGAGTTAGTTTTGTAATATGTGAAACTACATTAGGTCAATCTATCTTATAAATAGATGTTGTAATCATTCATTATGAGGGATGAGAGGATGAATGTAGCCAACAAGAACATCTATGGATCAAACTAAAATTTTCAAGAAGCAAAAAAACAAAAGATGAATTTGGTTATTAAGAACCAAGAACAGAGGCTATCGAGCAACAGAGGCATTAATCAATCACAATAGGTGATATATTTATACATGTGAATTGTAATGGATATGTAATCATAAATAGTTAGATTGCATACACTTAGGGAAATAAGTATTTTTGTCTGCATTCTAACAAGTGTAGAAAATAGAAGAAATCCTTTCAAGGAAGGTGGATTTAACAATCCTATTGTAAATCTCTTAACCGAGTGCACACTAAATAATGTTACTAAAGCTCTTAACAGAGTAGACCTTAAAAATTCTCCACATAATAATCCTAACAGGGTAGATAATCAGAAGTGATAAAATTATAAGCCTTAACCGACCCCTTCCAATCTGCAGATAGTGAATTTTTTGTGGGTACCATCCCCACCACATTTTTTAACTTCTAACAGGGGTTTTCTACGTTACCATATCTTGTGTTATGAGTCAATTACTTTCATGAATGTTTCTATGAATGTTTACATGTTTGATTAAGTTAAATAATTGATATCTTACACAAAGATAGTATAGAACAGATGGTTGGTTATACAATTGATTACACAATGGATAAAGGTTCAAAGAGATAAAAGTTTTAGAGGTACTGATTCATCCCTCCCCTCTCAGTACACTTTTCCCATTATTTCCAAAAATTGGTATCAAAGATAGAAATCTTATTTGGAAATATTAAATAGTTAAGAGAAAAGATTATACAATGGAGAAGTATAGACTTGACAAAAGTATTGAGAATCAGAAGCTAGAAATTCAGATCTTCTATGAGAAGTATAAAGAAGCTAGAATCAAGATGAGACAGCTGTTAGATGAAAGAAATATTATGACATCTCACTGTAATGAAATAAACTACCATAAAGAAGAGATACTAGATCTATTTGAGTCTTCAGGATCAACTACAAGAAAAGCATCTGACACATCAAAGGAAAACATCATAAGCTTAAATGAAATCAATCAACATCTAGCTAGACAAGTGAAATATCTACAAATTGGTCAAGAGACACAAATGGTAAGAATGATTGATGTCATGAACAATGCTAGACAAGTTGAACAAGAGATAACACTAGCTATTGAGGATAGGAGGAAGATTACTAAAAAGATACAACAAAAAGAGTCATAAATAGAGATAATTACAAAACATCACCATGAGATTATAAATAAGATTATTCTTATGAGTCAAGAGGAAAATAGAATGAATTTTTAACTCATTGAAAGAATAGAAGCTATCGGTGAGATAAGGGAAAAAAATGAAAAGCTGAAATAAGAACTCAGAATTCGGTAGCAGCATAATGAAATTATCAAGAGAGCTAAAGAAAGAAATAAAATAATGGATGATTTTCTTGATGGACAAAGGAGAGCCAACAACAACACTGGACTAGGCTATACCGAGAATGGAGAATCACCTAATCAAGTTGATCCAAAGAATGTCTATGAAAATACAAGACCAAGAAAGCTGACATGCAATCACTGTGGAAAGAAAGGACACACATCAAATGTTTGCAGGAGAAAAATGAAAGGTATCCCTAAATTTACACCTTCATTCATAGGAATTTGTTATAAATATAACAAGAAAGGACATAAATCATATGAATGTAAATCTGAGGTGACAATACCTAAAAATGAAACCTAAATGGAAAAATACTGTCCTACTTGCAAAATGCGAGGGGACACTACTCTTGAATGCTGGAAGAAGAAAAAGGAAGCATGGAAGCCTAAAGGTCAAGAATCTTCCTATCAACCAAATAGAGTCGATAACCAGTATGTATGGGATTACAATACATGGGAAAATTGTACAACATGTGGAAGATTTGGTCACATTGCTGCAAACTATATGAGACAATGGACAAGAAATCCTAGAGGTTGGACTAACCCCAAAATGACATGTTTACACTATCATAAAGTCGGTCATCTCAAGAAAGACTGCAGAGACCGAATGATAGAGACTAGCACCTTTGCCAATGGAAACACCATTGAAGACATCAGGAAGATGAGAAACAAAATGTGGAGGAAAGCTACAAACACTGATGAAGCTAGACCGAGCAATGAAAATGGTGACACCTTATCCAATGGATCTTGTGACATCACCACCCCCACCTAAGAAGAACAAGTAAGTATGGAAATTCATTATACCAAGTTATATTTTTCATAATTTCCATTATATATAGTTGAAATGCCAAATTAGCATGCTTATAGATGCACTATGGTATTACTTGTTAAATTTTGTGAAAACTATTTCATCGGTTAACACATACCAAAATACATCGGTATACATTCAAAGCTGAATTGTCTGCACTTATCGAGAATCATTGGTTAACATGTAAAAGATAAAGTTGCTAGTGTAAACCAAGATTTGTCGGTAATCATGTGAGTTGAAAAGTTGTCTTCGCCAAACACCGAAACCCATTGGTAAAAGAAACAAGTTAAATGACTGCCCAAAGCGTCGCGTTGTCACCGAGAGAGAAGTTAGTGTTTCACTCGATGACTCTGTCTTCACACACTGAGGAGTAGTTGAGAATTAATGACACAACTTGGGGAAAAGTATATAAATGGATGACAAAAGGGTTTCATTCTTCACCAGTGATTAGAGCAAAGAGACCAGAGCTAAACCAAAGCACGAAGAAATAGCATTGCAGAATGACTCCAACCCAGTTCACAGCACTCCAAGAAGATCATTTATAGCTACAAAGGTTAAAGTAAGTACCAAGCATAAATTGATAACTTTGTTTATCACTTACAAAAAGCCCTAATTTTAGAATCAATGATGACCACATTAATTACTGCTAAGCTGAAGAGTGTTAAGAAGAACAAGGTCAATCTTATAAAGAACTCTACCTATGAGGAACCTCATTATTATTTTTCCTATAAGTTTCCTCACAACCTAACAAAGGTGGAGCATTCTCAAGATTACCATCTAGGGTTTTTCTCATTGAAGATGTACGAGCATACATACACTGCAAGATTGTAGAGATTGGCAACCTGGAGGTTGATCAAGCTTTCAAGAAGCTATGTAAAGATGATGACACTATAAAAAAAAGAACAAAAACACATAAAGGTGAAAGGGTTCACAAATTCCCTATGGTTCCCGAAGGAATTCAAGACTGAGTGGATTCGGTTAGTACTAAGCAGGATCCATGACCGAAAGCTATGGCTGGATGAGCCCAAATTGATAACACAAGATGTTATTCATGTGGTCACCAATTATCCAATAGCCGACAAGGTAAAGACATTGAAGCACCCTCCTAAAGCTAAAATTGAGAAGAATACCGGAGCTACATGGGATGGAAGAGGACTCAAGGTATCCACCATTACTGATGATGATCTAAAATTTGGAGCATGTGTCTTAGGATACAAGTTCTTTCAGGAAAGAAGGATGAACAACATTGCATCCGAAGCAGTGGATACAACTTACAAGATTTTCAAAAAGGGAACTCAGTTGGATCTATCAGAACTTCTACTCAAGCAGTTGGAAGAGAACTTAAAGACAATAAGAAATGCAAAGACAAATTCATGTTAGTTTGGTTCACTTATCATGTGCATATTCTTTTATTTCCAATAATCTTTCCCATCTACAGGAAATGTGCAATGGGACACAACAAGACTAGTGACCATTCAGATTAGTGAGTTTATAAAATCACTAGGTGATAATTTTGAGTCAGTAATGGATGAATACTCTGCTGGATTCAAGGAGAGAATGCAGAAGAGAGTAAGGATCCCCAAGCAGTTAATTGAAAAATTCAAGACTGATATATGTTTCATGGTAGACACTGACTTTACATACATCAAGCCTGTTAAACCAAGGACAACATGGCTATATCCACTTGACTATGAAGTGAACATATATCAAGTATCTAATACAATTGATGCATTAATAAATGAGCCAATAGATAAAACACAACCCAAGTTCGGCACATATGAAGAAGCCAAAGAATGAATCAAAACTGGCTTGGTTTTAAAGAAGATGACAGAAAGAAAGACAAGATGGTCAAGAACTTGAAGAAAAGACTATCAGTTATAGAAGAAGAAACCCAAAATATAGAAGAAACTGAGGGACAGTCATCCATCGATGAAGCTAAGAAGGAGAGTGACTCAAAGTCTAGAGAGTTAGATACACCATTACCTCCACCAGCTAAGAAGCCTAGGACTACAACTGCTACAAGGACAAGGATTCAAATAGCTAAGGACATGAGTCCTTCACCATTAAATAAAGGTCAAATAAGGACCTATAAGAGGAAACCACAAACACAAAAAAGAGGGCCAACTAAAAGAAGAAAGTTCATCAGAACTAAGGAAGACATTGAGGACACTGAACAAGATGAAGCCATTCAAAATAAAAAGGACAAGATTCCTGAAACTATTGATCAAGTATGTGCCTCGATCATTAAATCAGGAACATTGAATGATAGAAAGACCAATAAATGGCTGACATTGGATCCCTTGGATCAAAATAAGATTGAGGAGGCAATCATTAAAATGATGTGCATATTCAAATAGCTCCCAATATAATTGGCAGATAAAATGCCAAATGAACTACAAGATAGGTTATCGGCAAGATGGAAATTTGCCTTGCACTCTGAGAAATAAATTAGGGAAAGAGCTCTAGTATCTATCATGCCTCCCGAATAAAAAATGGAGGAGATTAAATAAATGATGAAAATTGACTCCAAACGGTTCTCACCAAAGTTGAGAGCTTACCATGTGCTTCAAGGACATTTACTGGACCTAGACAAAAAGAGTGAAACTGAATGGAGAAAGATACTTGATATTACTAAAAAGGATACAAGTCCAGAGCCCCAAATTGCTCCTGCCAAAACTCAAAAAAACCAAGGATGATCAACCTACATAGAGCCCCCAACATGTTACTAAAATAGATAAACATATCACTGATGTAGAACAGGACAAAGAGGAATTGGACACATCAGGCAACAAGAATATGGATGTTTCAGATGAGACATGGCCGGACAATACTATGGACAATACTATGAACAACACTATGGAAAATACTATATTTGACATCACAGATGATCCTTCAGATGAAATTCAAAAAGAGGAAGATGTCACTATTGTCAAAGACCAAACTGACGAACATGACACTACAGTTGATGCTGTAGAAGTACACATACTAGGCCAAATGCCATTATTGATTCAAGCAATCAATATTATCTCACAAAAGGAGAAGACCCTCGAGCCCAATGCAAGCATACCCGAAGATAAGGGTAATGAAGAGAAAAAACATACATCTAATGAAAATAAGGACACAACCGATGAACATAATGTCATCGATGGAGAACAAAAAGATGGAGATACCACTGAGAAAGATGAACAGATGAAAGATGTTGATGAAGTGCACAGAGAGACAAATGATCAAGAAAAGACAGTTGATACCATGCCGAATGAAACAAAAGGTGAATCTGCATAAACACCAAAGGTTGATAAGGAGACATCATCATACAACCGATAGGCAAACACCTAGCAGCAAGAAAAAGGTACAACTCCTCAAAAGACATCTAGTAGCACATCAGACCAAGCAGAGAAGCTAGCTATGGTTTTGCATACAGGTGGATCACAGAAAAATAAGAAGAAAACAAAGAAGAACAAGTTGGAAGTCACACTAGATGAAATCATAGAAATACCAAAATGTGACCCAACTACGTTGGATTTTGAATCTCTCTAAGAGTATGGAGAAATCTTCCAAAGGAAATATTTGCAAGAAAAGCTAAAGAAACACCACCGAGATTCATTGGTACTGGAGAACACAAGGGACATCTTGATTCAGATTGTTCCTGAAGTTGATGTTGATCACAATGTCCCCATTCTAGATCAACTTTCCATCCTCATTGAAGTAATCACAACGCAAAATGTTGATGTAGAAAAGGCAATTGAGGAGAAAGCAGAACAAAAGTTTCAATACAAACTGACAGAAAAGATCAGCCAAGAAGTGATAAATAATAAGGTAAAGCTTTCAAAATTATTAGATAAATTAGATCCCATCATAACTAAAGCTATTTCCTTAGTACAAAAGCTATGCACTTTAGAAAATTTTACAAAGGATAACAAGGACAAGATAGCAAAGATAGAATTCAATCTAACTACAAGTGCACAAAGTCTAAGCACTAATGGAAATGAAATCAAATTGAATTATGAGAAAATGATTGAGATAAAATGGTTAAGACATGAACTTTGGGAAGCTAAATCACAGTTCAAAGAGGAGGTTACAGAGATTCAGTCCATACTATTACCAAACCTCACACTTTTGCAGACTCACCTAAGTTCAGCAAGGCAACTTATTGCCACTGCTGAGATGTCTATAGTAGACAACATCTATGACATGCATGCATGGATAACATTGGAGCATATGGCTCTTGAACATCTAAAGGAGAAATGGGAGAAAATGATGGAGGAAATGAAATCCTCACACTCTCATATTTTTGATAAGCTATAGGTGTACACCTTTTACCTTACTATCAAAAAAGGGGGAAAAGTAAATTGATATGTACAAAGATCAATAAAAGGGGACAAGGAAATAATATGTATAGAGACAGAGCATATAGTAAAAAGGGGGCAAGAAAAAGGAAAATGAGGAGGTAGTATAAAGACAAGTGTATAATATACATATACTATACTATACCGACATATGCATAGGGGGAGTCATGAAATGACTAAGGTATATATATGGTGTTCATTGATGAAGGGTTCTCCCCTTAATACCACAAACACATGATACCACCTGATGAAGGGTGCTCCCCTTAATACCACAAACAAATAACAAAAATAGAGAAGCAACAAAAATTTGCAAGAATAGAAAATGGGCTTCTTATTATCTCCACAAATGTGGAATTAAAAACTTTCAGAATTACAATATGCAAAGCCACATGGGCATTCCCTTACAATATTCTGTAGGACAAAGCCTCGAATTATTACCCAGATCTACCCCAAACTGCCCTAGACAACACTACGGGCCTTCTTTATATAGGAAATTTCCACCACCCGAGAAGGTTCCAAAAATTTAGCCCATAGGGCCGACCAAACTTAGAATTATTTTATTTTACAATTTATTACATGCAGGAGCATCCTGGGTGTAAGGGCAATCTTGCATCACCCAAAAATATTTCCGTTTGCTTTTCAATAAGGGCTATCTTGTGTAGAGCTGCTATTTAAGGAAACTTGCTATTTTTAGTAAGTTGGTCATACGATCTCAGAATGTTCTAATTTCACATGTGGAGGTTCATCTCAGTCTTATTAGCCTACCAGTAAAGTTTCATGGCTAGATCAGGTCTAGTTTTGAAGATATTAAAGATTTTCGATATTGGCAGTAGGGTACAAAAACTTTGAACTTAGTTTTGAAGGCTTTAGAGGCCCTGGATGAGGTCAAAAATTTGGGGGACGGGCGCTTGCACTAGTTGGGCCTGTAGAGCGCTTTGTGGCCTTTCTAAATTGGAGTCATAATAGTCAATTGGGTCAACTGGCAATGACTTATGGTCTTCAGAAGTTGGGTCACCTGAAATGGTGAAAAATAATTTTTCTTCAAAATTTCTGTTCAGGTTTCAAAAGTTATTTTGAGCTGACTATGATGTAATAAATTGTAAAATAAAATAATTCTAAGTTTGGTCGGCCCTACGGGCTAAATTTCTGGAACCTTCTCGGGCGGTGGAAATTGCCTATATAAAGAAGGCCCGTAGTGTTGTCTAGGGCAGTTCAGGGTAGATCTGGGTAATAATTCGAGGCTTTGTCTACAGAATATTGTAAGGGGAATTCCCATGTGGCTTTGCATATTGTAATTCTAAAAGTTTTTAATTCCACATTTGTGGAGATAATAATAAGCCCATTTTCTGTTCTTGCAAATTTTTGTTGCTTATCTATTTCTGTTATGTGTTTGTGGTATTAAGGGGAGCACCCTTCATTAGGTGGTATCATGTGTTTGTGGTATTAAAGGGAGCACCCTTCATCAGGTGGTATCATGTGTCTGTGCATTCCATGAAGTTCTATGAGGGAGAATCTCATCAAGGAGAAGCATAGCGGAGGATTGGCTGGACATTTTGGTCGTGATAAAACCCTTGCTTTGGTTAGGGAGAATTATTATTGGCCACAGTTATAGCAAGATGTGAAGAATTTTGTACAGAGTTGTAGAGTATGTCAGATGGTGAAAGGAGTGAAGAAAAATATAGGGTGTTATCAGCCATTACCTATACCAGAGAATCCTTGGGAGGATATCAGTATGGACTTTATTCTTGGTTTACTGAGGACTCAGCGGGGACATGATTCAATCTTTGTGGTGGTTGATAGATTTTCAAAGATGGCACATTTCATTCCCTGCAAGAAGAATAATGATGTTGTTCATGTAGAAGAATTATTTTTCAGAGAAGTGGTGAGGCTACATAGTTTGCCAAAGACCATAGTTTCAGATAGAGACACTAAGTTTGTTGGATATTTCTGGTATACGTTGTGGAAGAAGTTGAAGACAGATTTGAAGCTCAGTTTGTCACATCATCCATAGACTGATGGACAGACATAGGTGGTGAATAGGAGTTTGGGGAATTTGTTGAGATGTTTGGTTGGAGATAAGCCAACAGGATGGGATTTGATTTTAACACAGGCAAAATTTGCATACAATAATTTTGTCAATAGGAGCACTGGTAAATCACCATTCCAGATTGTATATAGAAGTAGTCTAAGAAACACATCTGAATTGAGGAAGATAGATAAAGGAGAAATAAGTAGTGTTGAAGCTGAGGATTTTGCAGAACACTTGAAGAACATCCATGAGGAAGTGAGGAAGCACATTACCAAAATGAATGCATAGTATAAGGCTAAGGCAGATAAGAAAAGGAGACATAAGGAATTTCAGGTTGGGGATGAAGTCATGGTTCACTTACAGAAGGAGTGGTTTCCAGTTGGTACATATAAAAATTTGAAAATGAAGAAGTTTGGACCATATAAGATACTGAAGAAGTATGATTCAAGAAATGCATATTTGGTAGAATTTCCTAGTGAGCTGAATATTTCACCAGTGTTTAACATTTCAGATTTGATAGAGTATCATGAAGGAGGTGTTGAAGATGAGATCATAGTGGCACAGTGGAGTATTCCAGCAAGTAGTTCA
>MU228351.1:770974-790977 GCA_018584345.1 Thuja plicata | reverse complement strand
TTCACATGTGGAGGTTCATCTCAGTCTTATCAGCCTACCAGTAAATTTTCATGGCTAGATCAGGTCTAGTTTTGAAGATATTAAAGATTTTCGGTATTGGCAGCAGGGTACAGAAACTTTGAACTCAATTTTGAAGGCTTTAGAGGCCCCGAATGAGGTCAAAAATTTGGGTGACAAGCGCTCGCGTTGGTCAACCCTGTAGATCACTTTGTGGCCTTTCTAGATTGGGGTCATAATAGTCAATCAGGTCAACTGGAGATGACTTATGGTCTTCGGAAGTTGGGTCACCTGAAATGGCGGAAAATAATTTTTCTTCAAAATTTCTGTTCAGGTTTCAAAAGTTATTTTGAGCCAACTATGATGTAATAAATTGTAAAATAAAATAATTCTAAGTTTGGTCGGCCCTATGGGCTAAATTTCTGGAACCTTCTCGGGCGGTGGAAATTGCCTATATAAAGAAGGCCCGTAGTGTTGTCTAGGGAAGTTCAGGGTAGATCTGGGTAATAATTCGATTCTTTGTCCTACAGAATATTGTAAGGGGAATGCCCATGTGGCTTTGCATATTATAATTCTGAAATTTTTTAATTCCACATTTGTGGAGATAATAAGAAGCCCATTTTCTGTTCTTGCAAATTTTTGTTGCTTCTCTATTTCTGTTATGTGTTTGTGGTATTAAGGGGAGCACCCTTCATCAGGTGGTATCATGTGTTTATGGTATTAAGGGGAGCACCCTTCAATATGTACAGAGATAGAGCATATAGTAAAAAGGGGGCAAGGAAAAGGAAAATGAGGAGATAGTATAAAGACAAGTGTATAATATACATATACTATACTATACTGACATATGCATAGGGGGATTCATGAAATGACTAAGGTATATATATGGTGTTCATACTATACAATTTTGGTAGTATTCTACACATATCAGTTTTTGATACTAATGTTAAAGGGGGAGATTGATAAACATAAAGTTTATCCATTAGTATGCAATGAGAAAAAAAGTTGTTTAAACTATCAATTACACTACCGAAAGTCATGTTTTTAGTTCAAACCGTAAATGTTAAGCAAGGAGTAAACCAACAGAGGAACCCGACGAACAGACATAGAGAAAACTGAGAGAACAGACAAGAGAGAAACCTAACAAACAGTTCAACCAGGAACACCGAAAGATAGTCAAACTAACTTCAAAAGAAACTGAGCATCAGACATTGAAAGTCAGTCACACCCCCAAAAAAGTGGATTTGACTTTCACGTTAGATAAAACAATTATATTCTATTTATAGAGTTTTGATCTATTTTAAAACCATTGCTTAAGGTAAGGTGGATTTAACAATCCTATTGTAAATATCTTAACCGAGTGCACACTAAATAGTGTTGCTAAAGCTCTTAACAGAGTAGACCTTAACAAGTCTCCACATAATACTCCTAACAGGGTAGATCATCAGAAGTAATCAAATTGTAATCCTTAACTGACCCCTTCCAATCTGCAGATAGTGAATTTTTTGTGGGTGCCATCCCCACCGTAGTTTTTACCTTCTAATAGGGGTTTTCCACATTACCATATCTTGTGTTATGAGTCAATTACTTTCAGAATGTTTACATGTTTGATTAAGTTAAAGAATTGATATATCTTACACAAAGATAGTATAGAACAGATGGTTGGTTATACAACATATTACACAATGGATAAAGGTTAAAAGAGATAAAAGTTTTAGAGGTACTGATTCACCCCTCCCCTCTCAGTACACACTTCCCATTATTTCCAACACAAGATTACTAAACTTATATATCATTGATTATTGAAAATTACATATGTATTAATATGTTTCATGCTATCTATAGTTAATAGCCTTTGTAGAAAGCTTTCCTTTGTTCCTTTAAGAGATTTTCTCTTTTACCTTATTTACCACCAAGGTCTATTTGACAAACTAGGCCTGTTCAACTTGTTTTACACTTATGCAAAATGCAGATTGACAAACTACTTGAAACATGTATTGTTGTTTCTATTATATATATGAATTGTTTTTGTTCTTATATGTATCTCTTTTGTAGTTTGTTATATGTATTTCTTGAGGGATACCATCCTTCTTTTACTAATAAAATGTGTAATAATGTTTTCATAACCTTATATGTCCGGTATGCATGCATGGTAACACATAAATATTTATATTTATGGCTTTCATAATATAATATGTTTTTTTCCTTTTTACAGAAATGTATCAATGATAAGATCAAATAAGGGGATAAAGTTAGGGTGTTGGATCCATATTATGGTGATGTTGTGGGAACTGGGAGGATTCATTCCCTATCTATTACTCATGGAGTCAATTTGAAAGGAACAAGAGATGCAAACCTAAAAAATTTAAAGGTCACAAGTAACGTTCCTCTTGTTTATGAAGACAAAATAGATGGATCCATTCACCTAAAAGAGAAAGAGAGAATCTTCATACATCGACCACTAGAGTATTTGCAAAAAATGGAATAATTAAACATGTTTATCATGTACTAGACATTGTTAGACATCTTGACTCATTGCAACTTTATGCAGTATTTTGAATGTGTTATTTGAGGATTTTAGTTATCATGGTGTATTTGAAAGATTTAGAAAATCTTAAGATAACTTTTACATTTTTTATTAAGTTAGATCCTTTAATTATATCATGTTGTAGCTTGTTCATATATGTTATATTTTTATTTTCTTTTATATTTTAGTTCAAGTTTAATATTATGTTATTTTCATTATATAGTTTATGGCATTCAATAAATTATTCATTGCATGGATATATTTAATACTACTGAATCAATGACTAAATCAATGACTAAATCTGTGACTAAATTTGTGACTAAATTCGTGACTAAATTTGTGACTAAATTCGTGACTAAATCTGAGACTAAATCTGAGACTAAATACATGACTAAATATGTGACTAAATACGTGACTAAATACATGACTAAACATGTGACTAAATACATGACTAAATACGTGACTAAATCCATGACTAAATTTGCGACTAAATCCATGACTAAATTTGTGACTAAATCATTTAGTAGTAAATTTAATCGTGTTATAAGTGACTATAAATTAACTACTATTAGCCATGTGATTGAGTTTAGTCACTTATATACAAATTTTAGTAGTTTTTTTAGTCAAATATTGCTATTTTGTACTAGTGTAAAGTAATTAATTCTCTTGAATTAATTAAATCCTAATATCTCTCAGCCACCACTACATGACAAAATCAATCAATCAATGGGAAAAGAGGAAGGAAAGCACATGGATTACCAAAAGGCTTTTCTATCATGACCACTCAATCCTAAGGAACAACCTTGTCCCTCCAAATGAGATACCTTAACAAACACAACTCAACCTTATGCCTAATTGTGGTTACTTAACTCCCCCCTATCCTTTGGGAAATCCTATAAATAGGATGAATAATTAGAGTAAAGGATCCGATTTTCATTCAAGCATCATAATTATAGTCAATTTACATCCACTATATATGGAGGCAAATTTGTAATTGCATTTAGTAATATCATAATGGTAAATTCTCATAAAGTTTTAGGAGGATTTGAGCATGGAAATTATCTTTATTTGCATCAATTAACTTTGCTTTTCATCAATACATCATCTTAGATAATAATTGAATCAATCTTTAAATATTCTCATTCTAGGAGTTGTCACTTTAGGATTTGATTTACACTTGAGAGCATTCTTTTAGTCCTTTTAGTTAGAGATCCATGAGATGCTCTCAACCATTTTAATTTGAATGTTGAATAGATCTATTGAATTTGAATTAATATTTTGATTTAATTAATGTTTCATGTGGGTTTCTAATTGCATATTTTACACACACACAAATGATGCCCTTCGTGGGGCCCACACCTCACAAATTTAATGATTTTTTGTTACAAAATTAACATTTGCAAGTTCAGACATAACACAATCAGCGCCTTTACAGAAAAGTTTGGCTCATGTACTTAGAAGTCCAGTACCTAAACATTAATTTTCCGCACCTAAAAAGAAAGGTTCAACGCCTGTCAATAAAAGTTTCGTGCCTACACTGGAAATGTTTGGCGCCTACAGAAAAGGACTTGCAATTTGCAATTTTATTTTAGTGCTTATGCATTTTCTTTCAGCTCTTATTTACTATCTCATAGCGCGTACAAGTAAAACAACAATGCTTACTAATTTAGTGCCTGGATTTTAAATTTTAGCACCTGTACTTCAAATTTCAGCACCTCCAAGTTAAAGTTAAGCACTTGTAGGTAGTAAAATAGTGCCTATAAACCTAAACTTATAAATTCAAAGTTTCAAATCTGATTTGTTTATTATATTTATAGATAGAAAAACTTAAGAATATCCTGACTATTTTCAAGAAAAGGAGGCTAAAAGATTAAACAAGTGGGCTAAGAGGACACATTCGGAAAATGCAGACGAACAACTTGATAAGGAAGGTAAAAAATATAGTAGATATTTGATGATTATCTACTTGTATCAAACTTTCTATCAAATACCTATGCTCAATATACAAGCTTAATCTTTCTAAGCATTTTTATCATTTCTCCATTGCTTTGCACTGCATCACTTTGCTCGTTTGATTTTGGACTAATGTTCATGAGAACATTGGATGCTAAGGAGATGAAACAATCACTGAGCTAACATATAATAAAAATCAAAATTTTAAAAAATGTGCTCAACTTCAAACAAGGTACACACAATAAACTCTTAATTTTACTTGTAAATTTCATTTCATATTTTGGAAAATTTCAAAGTTTCAATCACAACCTAATTTGGCAACCTCATTGAATTCCATTTAAATAGAAAAGGTCCAAGAAAGAATCACATGTTTGTGGTGTTTGGAGAATCAATATAATAGGGATATGCTCTCACCTTTCTTAAGGTGACCAAAATACCAAATTTATCTTGACCTCAAATTTCTTTTGAAGTAGTGCATTTTCTTTTGAACCATAGTGGGTTCACCTCCCAAGATTTAACTTAATGAGGACAGTGAGAGGGATGTCCCAAAGTGGGATACAATTAATTTTCCATGATAATCCAACCCACTGTAAATAAAGAGCATTCATCCTTAAAAGTGATTGACGAAAAGTTTTTGACCAATATTTCTCCTCTAGAAATCTTGTTGGATTGCATGAAACATTGTTTTTTATAATGGTGGGAGACTCCACAAATGGAGGTAAAACTCAAAACTTCTTCAAACGAAATCCTAACTACATCCAAGTTAATTAACAAGTGTTGCCCCATTTTTGTTCTGCATACCTTTAGAGAAAAATGGATGTTTGGTGTGTAGTAATGGTCTTGAAAACATCATGCAGGTCATGAGTCTAAGTCTAGATTTTCTCCTTAGGATAGGGAAACCTTTATCGGATTTTCCCAAATTACCTTCTCCTTTGTAAGCTAGGGGGTTGTAATCTGGGATCACGTCAAATTGGGTAGGTTAAGCTCCCAAATCCGATAAAGGTCATGATTCAAAGGTTTCTAACATTGATCTTGTGTGATTCTAAAATCTTTAGCTTTCATACTTCATCTTTTCTTATCGGTGGAAAATTGGTTTTGGGCTTCTCCCTAGCGGATAATCACCTACAGAGTGCCTTTTCCAAATTCAACAATTCTTAAAAGTCTCAACGGTAAGCGGAAGTGGAAGATAGATGATTGAGGCTAGAAAGACTATGGCATTCAGAATGAATCCCTACAAGCCAGCAAGATGATCAAATGATGAGAAATCAAAGATCAAAGGTTATTGGCAGAAAAGTGGAAAATGGCTTCTCTGCTATCTCAATAGGCGGGTTTTAACCTGTAAGATGCATTTTTTTCCAGATTTCCATATGCAAGATTTGTAAAGAAAAATCAACCTATGAGGGGATTCAAGGTATAAAGAAAGTAGATGAAATTGTAACATGCCATTTTAGTATTGTAACAAGTCAAAAATTCTTTGTGGTGGATTTCAAAATAAGGAGTGCTCCAACAGTATTTCTTTGACCAAAGGAGAAGTGAAAAAGTAATTATCCACTACCTCCAAAAATTTACCATTATAGTTATCTAAAGTGAAAATATGTTTATTAATAGCCCGTAGAGGTAAAGTAATTAATTCAAATAAAGCCATTTTTCTTCATAAGATAATTTTTCATAAATGCTTAAGTCTTCTCACTCGTGTGGCGCGGGAAGTCGGTCATTAATGGTAAGAAGTTAGAGGTTATAAATCAGTAAATTGTTTCAAATGGGATTACCATCTATTTGACAAATTGTCTAAATTGAAACCTCTGGCAATAATTATTCCTTGCTTTCATTTTTCCTGAGATAGATTCCTAAGTTCTAATTCAAATCCATCAAAGTATAGCAGCCAAATTTATGGGGTTCGATGGGATGAACGATATTAATTTTGACTGGCACAAAATCATGGATACCTCTTTGAGATTCTTCGATATGCAAAGCTTTCATAGTAGGCTGAATGGTGAGAGGATACACCCCATTACTGAAAAGCTAAAGGAGAGTGGGTTGGTCAAAACCGCCGACTTCCTTGTTGCAATTCTAGCTCCAAAGCTTGTTAGAGAATGCATAGCTCGTTATAATCTAGACACTAAGAAAATTCTCTTGCCTTATAATGTGGTGCTGCTATATATTAACCATGACTCTGTCTAGAACTCCCTTAGTATTCTAGAGCAAGCCGAATACTCAGAGATGACATACAGTCGGGTGGTTACAAAGTATGGAGCAAAGAAGGCTGTGTGGAAGAAGGAGATAATGTAGACATGGTTCCAGGAGTCGAGGAGCACCAAGGGAAAGTCTCCCAAAACACTATACGGCACAAACCTGAAGCCATAAATCATGGATATCCTGGTATTTCTCCACAAGATCAGAGGTGAGAGCGATGCACTTAATTTAATTGAGCACCATTTCTTCCTGGTTTAGGTGATTTTCTCTCAACATAATTTCATTGATTGGGCTCATATGGTAAGTGAAAACCTCTCAAATGCCCTAAATAAAGCTAAGCATCAGAATGAGTTCTATATGTCCTTAGTTTTGCTATATATCTTAGCCACAATTCAACTTTGGCCAGGACTTCCCAGGCTAGAAGAGTTCCTAAAAGATGTTAAGAGTTATGAGTTCTTCCCCTGTTTCCAATTTTATAATAGTTATACTAAATATCTCAAAGTTAATGATGCATTTAAAATGAGACTGTATAGGGAGTTACAAGGTTGCCTAGAAAGTAGATTTTCTCTGGAAGCCATGTTATTCATCAGTCAATTTGGAGCTTATTTTATCTAGTTTGCCAATTTCTCATACATTCATCTTGTAGGATTTGATAATTTCCCTTTGAAGCTTCCCAGGTATCCCGATGACATGATCGTGCTGGTTGAAGTGATGAGACAAGTATTCAAGGTGAACCTGATTAGTGCAGGCACTCGAAAGAAAGGCTATGATTTCCCAATGACTATTGGAGCCTACAGCTGTGCATCCTGGTCTAATGTGAAGAATGTTTTGAAAGAATTCTAAAAGAAGTTTCAATTGGAAACATATGATATTCTGAGGCCACAGTATGATCCTATGAACTATGCCTAAGATTACTTATAAATGGGTCACTCTATTCATCATTTTGATGACATAGAATATTATTGGGCCAATTGCAAAGACGATCAAGAAAGTAGGAATCGATTCTATGCAAGATTAACTATTGAACAAATTAAAAGGTTCAAAGTTAAGATTTCATTTGAAGGCATAGAAGATGACGGCCAACACATGTATGATGATACATACATAGAGAAGATTAAGCCCCTTCCTATAAGATTTGAACCCATTCTAGGTCAAGCTATTGATGACTTGAGGACCTTGATGGGTGGGATTTATAGAAGGATAGAGAAATGAGTTGAGTGGACAGCAGACAGGAGGAAGAGGTTGAAAAGGAGGCCTCCATCTCGAAAAACTCCAGAAAAAGAGACCAGGAGTACTCCTACATCATCTTCAGCAACTATCCCAACCATAGCCAAGGATTTAGCTCAACTAGTGGATGGAGGTGATGAGCCTCCTGAAAAGATGAATCCAATGGACAAGACATGCGGAGATGGCTCAACCCCTATCATTGGTTCAATGGAAGAAGTGGTCTCTATAGAACTAGTCAAGTCTACGACTGAGCCTGTTAAGAGTACAAAAATAGAGAAATCAGCCAAAGTCAACACTGTTGGCACACAAGGTGATACCTCGATCCAAGATACTCCAAGGCGAGGGTCTCCTGTTGTAGTGGAAGTGGGTGAAGATAGTTCTAGCATTGCAGCCATAGAATCAGATGAGGAGTCTGGAAAGCAACAGAAGGTTGCTCAAGTTATTAAATTGGTTTCCTCCTCTCCTACCTCAATTAATCCATTTTCTTCTAGGCCTAAAGCTACTCCTCCGGTCGTCAGGAAGTTGTTCATAGAAGAATTGGTCTCTACCACCAAATTCACTAGTGCGGAGTCTTAGATAGAGAACACTTTAGATTGCAAGAGGAAGAGGATAGAAGAAGGAGCTCCCAACAAGGATACTTTCTCCTAGGCCCTACAATCTAGTTCCACCATGAGAAATGTGAAGAAAGAAAAGACACTATCTACATTAGGCTGAGACCCAGAAACATGGCACTTCACCATGAGGTAGCGAAGCCCAAAAAAGAAGGAAGAATTGAGGATTTGACCACCTCCAATTTTGATCTACAATCATTTAATATGGGACTGGATCACCATGATACTAAGGTGGATTGGTGGAAACCCACCAACATTGTAATTGAAGAAGAGCTCAAGGAACTCAAGACCGCTAAAGTCCAACTTAAAGCAGAGGTCGCTGAACTAACTAACTTTATCAGATAGTTAGTTACTCCAGTTGCTAGCATACCAAGCGCCCAAACCTCTTTCAACCCCAATGCTGCAGAGAATCAAGCTATCATAGCCAAGTTGCGGGAAGAAAAATATTTTGGGCAGATTGGTAAATGATGGATCAAGAGGATCAAATCTGAAGGGATGGTAGTTATTGAGAAGCTGGGTGACACTCTACTAAAGTTGGAGAAAGAGAGAAACTACATTGAAAAGAATTTACAGACTCTCACATCGGAGAGAGTAAAGTGTCAGGAATGCATAGTCATACTGCATGTAGCAGTTAAAATGAAGACTAAGGAGGAAATAAAGGCCACGATCTTGCAAAAAGAAGATGATCCTCTGATTGAATGGTTTTAAAGCCTGGAATTTAAGACTGAGATGATCATTCAAGCCGAAGGTGGTTTGCAATAGACAGATGTTAAAATCAAAGAAGAGAAGAACAAAGATTTTAAACTCCTTCAGGGTCTTCACACATAGTCACAAACAAGTGATCAAGGAAAAGAAATTATCAGAGTGGACAACATGCAGAAATCCTTCTCTGACTATGTGGATAAGCCAGCAGGACAGTCTTCTTCTCACTTAGATAAGGTGTCAGAACTCCAACAATTGAGTGGGTGCATCTATAAAGCTATGGAAGAGTTGAAGGATTGGATAGATGCGGTAAAGAATCTAACCAAAGATCATTCTAGGTGGCTCATCAGATATAACAATGTCCATATCAATAGACATGAAGACCTAATTCTGGTCATCGTAGTTGTCACCACCTATAGGGAGAAAATAGATAAGGGGAAGAAAATGGAAACATAAATATTCCCTCTTGTACTAATTTTGATAGAGCTTGTTACGGATAAACACCTGTTTATCATTTTTGGTTAGGGAAGTTGAACCATTTTGGTTACCTCTTTTTATAATGGTCAAACTCTGAAAATCTATATGTACTATTTTGAAAATCAATAGAAAGGTTGGCTAAATTTTGGTGTGAAGAACTTCATTTTTGCTTAGTCAAATTTGTTTATGTCTGTATGCTAATACTTTAACTGTTCCATTGCATTTATCTTTCTATCAATTTGGATGTTTCTTTAAATTGGATTTATAGTTTTAAGATTAAACCAAAATTCTATATTATGATTTGATACAGTTAATTAAAGGGAAATCTGGGTGTCATCCATAGATTTTGAAAAATGTTCTTATGAAGTAGAATGATTCATCGTCGTTAAGTTATCATTGATCTTTTAGTTTAGTGTTTTCATCTTCATTATCAGTTCTTTTATTTCTGATTTTAGGATCTTATATGGTTTATAAAGTCTTGAAATTTGGCTAGATAGAAAGTTGAATCTACTTGCCTGAGCTAGTTCCTGTCTAGGCCTAGTTCGGATTGCCTCTTCTATTCTCAGGTTAAGAACAAACCCCTTTTGATTAGGAAAGAAAAAAATCCATTGAAGATTAATCAATTAAGGGAGATATACCTTAAAATTTAGAGGGAAATTAGTTATTCAGTTACATTTCCCAACTTTTGTATTCGATTGTTTCTTTAAGATTTGGGTATTTTAGAGTTAAAGTGAAAAAGAACAATTTGTTTACCAACAAATTTTTGGTGACTCTGCTAGGGAGACAAATAGTCGCTAGACCAGAAGAAATATCATGAGGGATGATGGTACTACCTCATGATAATTTGATTCCTGTGTTGCAACCAAACCTCTGATTCCAAGACAATCAAAAGGATATCATTTCCTCATTGAATACTTTCGTCTGGAGACACAGAAGAAAAATTGAACATTATAGAAATGCTAGTCAAGTGCTTGAACAAGAAGAAGTGAGATCAAAAGCACTTGAACAAGCCATTCAAAGGAGGAATTTTCAAAGATCAAAACATCTTTAAGAGTGTGAGGCTAGATTGCCAAATTAGTGGAAATCTTGGAGCCTAAAACAGTTCTCAGAAGTATAAGGAAAGAAGGTGGTAGAGACCCAGTCTTTGAGAGACTTGCAGAGATTGACTTTTCCCTACTTGAAGTACCTCGTTAGAGGGACATAAATACTAAAAGAAAAATTAGGCCTCCTTCACCTCGCAAATAATCATCCCTTTTGTCTACCACCTATCAAGTGCTAACCTTACACAGAGTAGTTTCTCCTCCTATTGTTAACCTAACACCTTATCTACCTCAGGCAGTTATGGTAGTTCCTTGGGCCACCACAATTGGTCCCCTATAGTTAGCAACATATAACCCACTGCCCTCAAGGTCAAGGAAGAATTTTCCCAAATTCTCTGGAGATGAGACAGTATCTACAGATGAACACATTGCCGCTTTCTTTGTAGCTATTAATATATTAGCAGTACGAGAAGAAGATGTTGTTGTTAGATTATTTTTTGAGACCCTAGTGGAGGGTGTAGTAGATTAGTTTTATCATTTTCCAATCTCTTCTATTACGGATTGGGCTTCCATGAGAATGGATTTTGAAAAGAGGTTTAAAACTGCTGAAGACGAGCATGCCCGGTTAACACAATTGAATTCGATAAAAAAAGAGCCTTCAATAAGCATGAGAGATTTTGTTACTAAATTCAACAAGCTAGTTAAGCATATCCCAACAACTAATCAACCTACTGTAGGTAATTTGAAAACTTTTTTATAAGTTCTATGCCTCCTGATACTAGTTATGATTTGAGAAGGAAAAAACTAGCCAATTTGGATCTTGCCCAAAGGATTGTAGTAGAATTAGAGGATCACATGATCTCAGCAGGAAAATGAAAATGAGAGATACAAACTCAGGCTAGTACTAGAAATACCACATCATCAGATAAGATGATCCAGAAATTGTCTAATGAGTTCATTTCTTTTAAAAGAAAAATTCCCAGATTTAACAATCCTTACCAACAGAATTTTCAAGATCAGCCTAGAAGAAATAGTGATACGAGGAATACTGATGGAAAAAAATTACAATTGACTACTCCTCCACAAAGGTTGGCCATAGAAGCTCCTCCCAAAAGGGGAAACATGTGTGATTTTAACCTAACAACAGATCATGATGGAGAAATCTGCCTCAATGTAGCTCGTGCCTGGAAAATGCATCAAATAGATGAATGGAATGCTAGAGTATCTGGAGCTGAATTAGATTTGTGCTCACATGGTGACTCTAAAAACTTAATTTTTGAGTACATATCAGATTTAGAATGAGATGTGGCATGTTATGCTACTATAGACGGGACATCTTATGCAGTATTAACTTGGAATCAGAAAGATAAAGTTACTATTTCCACACCTCCACCAAAGGGTAGCGAGGCGTCTACTTCTTACTCTAAAGATGCCAACCAAAGAGTGAAAAATTTTCAACCCGGTAAGGAACAAAATTCTTTTGATATTATTCAATTCTCCAAAGATTCCAGAATTCAGATTTCTTCCATAGACTATCTCAAGTGTAATCCTATAGAATTGCAAAAATTAGTGGACTTTTGTAAATAAGGGACCCAAGATTTAAATCAAAATGTTATAGCTTCAGTAGAAGAAGAGTATGTTTTGGCGAGTCTATTTGAACAAGGAGAGTCATTGGTTCTGGCCACTTCCCCTAGATGAAAGCCTGACCCTTTCTATGTGTCACTATTTATAAATGGTTGCAAGTTGAGTAATTGCATAATAGACTCTGGTGCTTCAGACAATGTGATGCCATCAACTGTAGCTAAAGCCTTAGGTCTTACCCTCACCAAAGCCCATGGTAGATTCTATTCTATGGATGCTAAAGAGGTCCCCTTGATTGGGAAAATCAAAGATGCCCAAGTGGCTCTAGTAGCACACCCTGAGAAGAGAATGTTATTAACTATATTGGTTGCTGATATACCTTCTAGTTATGATTTTTTGTTAAGAAGGAGTTTTTGCAGGGATCTAGGAGGAGAAATAAAGCTGGATTGGTCTCAAGATTTGATCCTATGGGTAACAAAAAGATAAAATTGGTTCCTGAAGAGAAAGAAAAGATCACAGTACTAAAATCTGATGACCCTAAAGCCCAAATTCTATACCAAGAATTAGAGTTTGGTAACTACATGTTATTCACAGATAATCATGAAGAAGAAGCCAAACCTGGAGAAGAGAAAGATCAAACTTCCACTGAAGAATCATCACCACAAATTTGGACTCTGGAGCTCGATGGTAGTTGTGCATCATCAGGATCCAGTGCAGGCATAGTCTTGATATCGCTAGATAGAGAATGTGAGCCCATGGCTTACAAATTGGAGTTTGAGAAAACCAATAACATAGCGGAGTATGAGGCCCTTCTTCTAGGAATTATTGTTGCAAAAGAGAGAGGTGTGAAAATCCTAAGAGCTCGAGGTGATGCCAAGTTAATTGTGCGCCAAGTTAAAAATCAATACTTTGTGAAGAATCATAGATTAAAAAACTATAGTAATAGGGTATGGGACAAAATTGAAGCCTAGGATGCATTATTTATTGAATCTGTGCCAAGAGAGTTGAATTATAAGGCAGACTCCTTAGTAGTATCAGCCTCATTGCTTCTCCCTCATCCAGATTTCAAGGATAAGAAATATCAAATAGAAGTGGTGTATAAACCATCTATACCTGACAATGTAGAAGATTGGCAGGTGTTCGAAGATGATAAAAATATCCTTCTCTTTTTAGAGAGTGGTGGTGACTTTCATAAGGATGCTCCTAGTAGTCATAAAGAAGATTTTCAGAAAAATCAGAAGAGAGATAAGTCGGGTATCATTCAATTGCAAGGTAATATTATCCCTCCTCATTTGGATACACTTGAAAAGATTTTCAATAGTCATGATACCTTTGTTAAGAAGAAGAGGATCAAGAGAGGTCCTACCACTAGTGAATATGAAGGAATAAACATTGGAAGTGAGAAAGACCTGAAGATGATCAAGATTGGGAAATGTTGCACTGAGGAAGAAAGGGAAGAAGCTAGAAAACTCTTCCTAGAATATCAAGACGTCTTCGCATGGAGTTATGAAGATTTAAAAAGCTTCATGGACAGAAAATTAAAACATCAAATTCCTCTAAAACCTGACACTGTTCCATCCTGACAAAAACAAAGGAATTATAATCCCAAGGTTGCTGATGCAATTTTTAGGGAAGTTGCTAAAATGTTGAAGGCTAAGATCATATATCCTATCCATCATTCAACCTGGGTAGCAAATATAGTGCCTGTGAGAAAGAAAAATGGAGAAATAAGGATTTGTGTGGACTTTAGAAACCTTAATCAGTCTTCATTGAAAGATAATTATGCTCTTCCTTACATGGACCACCAGTTGTAGACCGTGGCTAGAGCTAAAATGATGTCCATGTTGGATGACTTCTCAGGGTACAACCAGATAGAGGTGGAGAAAGTGGATCAGCATAAGATAGCCTTCACTACTCCATGGGGTACTTTTGCTTACCATAGAATGCCATTTGGGTTAATCAATGCTGGGGCTACCTTTCAGAGAGATATGGATCTTTCCTTCAGTGATATGAAAAATAAAATAATTGGTATGTATCTAGATGATCTTACAGTGTTTTCTAGAAAAAGAATAGATCACATAAAGGATTTGAGGAGAGTGTTGTAGAGGTTTAGAGAAGATGAGATTTCTTTAAATCCTAAGAAGTCAGTCTTCTGTGTAACTGAAGGGAAATTATTGGGATACATTGTTTCTCAAGATGGTATAAGAATCGATCCAGAAAGGGTCAGGGAAATCTAGCAACTGAGCCTACCCGTAAACAAGGCTGGAGTAAAATCATTCTTTGGTCAGGTAAAGTTTCTCAAAAGGTTTGTCCCAGATTTTTTAGAAATTACCAAATGCATAGTGGATATGATGAAAGGGAATGTGAATTTTAAATGGAATGACCTTGGAAAACAAGCCTTCAAAGATATAAAGAACGTCATAGCTAATGCTCCAGTATTGTGTCACCCAAATTACAAAGAAGATTTTATAATTTATTGTTACTCCTCTGAGCATACTTTATCAGCTATTCTCATGCAATAAAATGAGGAAGGGGTTCAAGTCCCTATTGCCTTTATGAGAACACCTCTAACGAATCATGAATTGAAATACTCCCAGATGGATAAACATGTTTTTCATAGTGGTAAAGGCTTTAAATAATTTTAGATTCTATATTTTACACTCTCACTCAATTGTATATGTGCCTGACATTGTAATAAAAAGTGTATTAACTCAACAAGAAGTGGGATGTAATAATAGAGGAGCATGGGTGGCTAAGACACAGGAATACGACATAGAAATTGAAACCCACCAAGTTGGTGAGGGGAAACACACTGTGTAAATAAATAGCGGAAAATCAAGTGGATGAAGATCCTGAGGCAACACAATTGGTTTTGGCAGTAAGTATGCAAGACCCCTGGTTCAAAAATATTGTATATTTCCTGGTGTATGGTGAGTGCCCAGAAGGGCTGACCCCAAAGCAAAGGAGATATTTAAAACTGAAGGCCTCTAAATATGTTATTTAGGAAGATAGGTTGTATAAAATATTGATAGATGGGACTTTCCTCCAGTGTGTAGAAAAACAAAAAGAAAAATTGTTGAAGGTGTTCCATGATGAAGCTTGTGGGGGACACTTTTCTTCATCAGTGACCACATTCAATATATTAAGGCAGTGCTATTATTGGTCGGGAATGTTCAAAGATGCATACCAGTGGGTAGCAAGATGTGAGAAGTGTAAAATGTTTATTGGAAAGCCACAGTTAGTAGCTCTTCCCCTTAGACCAGTGGTCATTGAAGGTCCCTTCCAGAAGTAGGACCTTGATTTTATTGGTCCTATAAATCCTAGATCTAGTGCGGGTCATACCTATATAATCAGTGAAATGAACTATTTCATGAAATGGGTGGAGGTGAAAGCAAGTAAGAGAACTACATTTGAAGTAGTATGTGAGTTTATTAATGAAAACATCCTGGTAAGGTTTGGGGTACCTATCAAGCTAGTAATGGATAATGCTGCATATTTCACTTCTTGGGAAATTAAAGAAATTTTTTATGTATGGAATTATGGTCAATCACTCATCTGACTATTTCCCATAAGGAAATGGTTAGGCTGAATCCAGCAACAAGAACCTGGTAAACATTATGAAGAAACTCATGGCAGATAATCAGAGAACCTGGCATAAGAAAATCCATGAAGCACTATGGGCAGATAGGGTGACCCCCATAAGAGCTATTGGTGTTTCCCCCTTTGAGATGGTCTATGGAATTGAGGCCAGTCTTCTGTTGCCACTGGAATTGGCAACTTGCAAATTGAGGACAACAGTAGAAGATGGCATATATGAAGATGGTTTAGAAAAAAAATCCTATATTTAAACAAGCTTGAAGAGGAAAGAGAGAAGATGGTAGATCACATCACACAACATCAAATGTGGGTGAATAATTTGTTTGACAAAAGGAGAAGGCCTCAGAAATTTATGGAAGGAGATATGGTACTGCTATGGGACAAACACAGGGCACTGAAAGGTATGCATGGAAAGTTTGAGACACTGTGGAAAGGGCCTTTCAATATCCATCAGGAGTTTGAGAGGAATTATTTTAAATTGGCTTACCTAGATGGAGAAGAAATCCCCTTGACATATAATGCTCAAGACTTGAAGTTGTACTAGATCTAAATCTGAAACAGGTAACCCTTGTATTGTACTATAGTTACGTTTAGTTCCTATTTTTAATTTCCTTAGTTAGATTTTATTTCCCTATTTTCTTCTTGTTTTTTGCCTTAGTTTTGTCGTGAGCCACCTTTTTATTGAGCTTTGTGAAACCAGAGACTTGAGTTCCTTGCTTGGACATGTGGATGTCCAAGTCCCTAGATAGAGCCAACTATTGCCCCATTTTTGTTCTGCATGCCTTTAGAGAAAAATGGATGTTTGGTGTGTAGTAAAGGTCTTGAAAACATCATGAAAGTCATGAGTCTAAGTCTATATTTTCTCCTTAGGCTAGGGAAACCTTTATCGAATTTTCCCAAATTACCTTCTCCTTTGTAAGTCGAGGGGTTGTTATCTGAGATCATGTCAAATTGGGTAGGTTAAGTTCCCAAATCTGATAAAGGTCATGATTCAGAGGTTTCTAACATTGATCTTGTGTGATTCTGAAATCTTTAGCTTTGATACTTCATCTTTTCTTATCAGCAAAAAATTGGTTTTGGGCTTCTCCCTGGTGGATAATCACCTACAGAGTGCCTTTTCCACATTCAACAATTCTTAAAAGTCTCAATGGTCAGCAAAAGTGGAAGATAGATGATTGAGGCTAGAAAGACTTGTTAGAATAGTCCCAAAGGAAAACTGAGAGGGGGGGTGATTCAGTTATCAGTCACTTAAGTCCTTTTCTTTACTTCTCCAACTTTAGTATACAACAAAGTAAATGCATAATCAGATAACACAGTACTCAACACACAATTTGATTACAGGGAAACCAAATGGTAAAAACCCCGGTGGGAATTAGCATCCACAATAAACTATACTTGTTTGTAGTAATCCTTGTTAGAAGATATTTCAACCCTGTTAGGAGTTGTATAATACAATGCAATAAGTATAGTGACCTGGTTAAGGGTCGGACCATGTTAGGAGTCTTTTACAAATAACCCTGTTAGGGGTGGTGGACTCACTGTCCAAAAGCTCACTACTTGATGGTGAAGGCTACAACCTTCTGTATAATAGATATGCACTATATCTGATGATGAACTATAGAGTAGACCTACTGTCTTGATCAGTTCCAGCATATTACAATCTTTCACTTCTTCTTCACATAGATCCTTGATGAATGAACCAACTCTGATGATCTGCTCTGTACATCTTTCTTTACATTTCATATCATTCACACTTAGCATATCATAATTGAACTACTATAAGTATCTTCTCCAAATTAGAAGGTCATGTTGGCTCTTAGAAACACTTCATCAATATCTTATTTGGCTTAACTAAGCACGCAAACAATATTATGTCCACGCAAGTCAATGCTGAACAGACGCGATGCTTCACTGAGTCAGCCTCACCAAATTAAACATAACTTTGCAATCATCTTGAAACATGTTTGGTACCTTTGGATTTATATCATCAACTCATAATTAATCATTCATATACACAGACATATCTTGAATATAGGCACAACTCATGAGACATATTATATATGTCGGCCCTAAACCGTTATACATCCAGAACTGTAACTGCTAATAATAGAATTGCATAACTTTACTGAAACATCATATCTGGGTCTACGTGTATGAACATGACATAATAAGCATGTCAAAAACATGTATCTATCCATGCAAGTATTTATTTCATCATTCACATAAGTTCATACAGAATTACTACTGTGTATTATATGTTGTCATCAATGAAAAACATACAATCAATCAACTGCTCTGAATCAAATCTCCAACAATCTCCCCCTTTGACATTGATGGAAAAATATGATATCAAAAACATCCTCTATTCATGGTGTCCTCTTTCTTTTACAATCTTCTCAATATCCTCATCAAATATTCCTCTAAACTGTTGCAGTTCCTCTGTCTGTGTTTTTGTTCCATCTATATACTCCCCCAGAGTATACGCTCCCCCTTAGTACATACTCCTCCTTACTGTATACTCCCCCTTTGACATCAATGGAAAAGGGCACCATAGTCCTTTAGGCACAGGTACTACTCCAGAAGTAGAGTAGTCAACCATTCATTAGTCACTTAATGATTCATGTCTTTGCTGCTTCTTCTAAATAGATTTAGGAGAGGGAATTACTCCCAAATTCTCTCTAAGATACTCAAAAGTAACCTTTGATAAGGGCTTTGTGAAAATATCTGCCCGCTGTTCTTTGGTGTTCACATTGTCCAATTTAACTTCTTTGTCTGCAACTTTTTCTCTTAAGAAATGGTACTTGATCTCTATGTGTCTTGTTTTTGTGTGCATGACAGGGTTCTTAGACATGTTGATAGTGCTAGTATTATCACAATGAATAACAATAGGATAATCAACCTGAATGCTAGAGTATTTAACCATCTTCTTGATCCAAACCATAGTTGAACAATTCAGTGTTGTTGCAACATATTCAGCTTCTACTTCTTGCTTATCCAAGAAACCAACCTATCTCCAAGGAATACTGCTCCTCCTGAAGTGCTCTTTTTGTCATCAATACAACCTTCCCAATCTGAATCTATGTATACATGAAGCTTTACATTCTCTGATTTAGGATACCATAAACCATAGTCTATAGTTCCCTTTAGATATCTAAATATCCCTTTGACTGCCATTAGGTGACTCAACTTGGGTTCAGCTACAAATCTTCCAACAATGCCAATTGCATTAGATATGTCAGGTCTAGATTGAGTTAGATAAATGAGTTTACCAATCATAGATTTGTACAATTTCTTATCAACTACTGTGGAGTCATCATCTTTTGAAAGCTTTCTTCCTGTTATCATGGGAGTGCATACTGGTTTACAATCATCCATCTGAAATGTCTTCAGTATTTCTTTCACATATTTAGACTGATTATGAATATACCTTTATCTGTTTGCTTTACATTTAATCCCAAAAACTAATTTATAGGACCAATCATACTCATTTTCATTCTGAATTTCTTTTGCAAATGCTTTACTAAGCTTATCATTACCCCCAAAGATAATGTCATCAATAAATAAAGAAACTAATAATAATCCATCAGGTGTTTCTCTTGTGAATAGGTTATAATCTGCCGCTCCTTTCTTGAATCCAATCTTGGTAAGATAACCATCAAGTCTCTCATACCAAGCTCTTGGGGCCTGTTTAAGACCATAGAGTGCCTTCTTCAATTTGCATACCATGTCTGATTCATCTAAAAGATTAAATCCTTTAGGCTGTTCAATGTAGACTTCTTCATTCAAATCACCATTCAGAAAAGCTGATTTTACATCCATTTGATATAATTTAAAGTCTTTGACTATTGCATATGCCAAGAACAACTTTATGGCTTCCAGTCTTCTCATAGGGGAAAATGTATCAGAGTAGTTTATTCCTTCTCTTTGTGCATATCCCTTGCATACCAATCTTGCTTTGTTTCTAACTACTATACCATCTTCATTCATCTTGTTTCTAAATACCCACTTTGTTCCAATCACATTTTTGTCACTGGGTCTGGGGACCAATTCCCATGTGTCATTTTTGATTATCTGATCTAATTCTTCTTTCATTGCATT
>MU228351.1:757282-768518 GCA_018584345.1 Thuja plicata | reverse complement strand
GCAAGGTCTTTCAAAGATGGAATTACAACCTCTTGTGTGGAAATTTCAAAGATCTCAAATCCAATGCACTGTAGATGTGTTATCATTTTGTTTTTCCAATCCAAATAATTCTCTCCATCGAACTTAGAGCTTTCTTTTCTGATGTAAGACATCTGATCTACCTTAAGCTTGTAGGCTTCTTCTCCAAGGCACTTAGTCCCAAAGGATAACTGAGAGGGGGGTGAATCATTTATCAGTTACTTAAGTCCTTTTCTTTACTTCTCCAACTTTAGTATACAACAAAGTAAATGCATAATCAGATAACACAGTACTCAACACACAATTTGATTACGAGGAAACCAAATGGTAAAAACCCCGGTGGGAATTAGCACCCACAATAAAATATACTTGTTTATAGTAATCCTTGTTAGAAGATATTTCAACCATGTTAGGAGTTCTACAATACAATGCAATAAGTATAGTGACCTGGGTAAGGGTCGGACCCTGTTAGGAGTCTTTTACAAATAACCTTGTTAGGGGTGGTGGACTCACTGTCCAAAAGCTCACTGCTTTATGGTGAAGGTTACAACCTTATATATAACAGATATGCACTATATCTGATGATGAACTATAGAGTAGACCTATTGTCTTGATCACTTCTAGTGTATTACAATCTTTCACTTCTTCTTCACATAGATCCTTGATGAATGAACCAACTCTGATGATCTACTCTGTACATCTTTCTTTACATTTCATATCATTACACTTAGCGTATCATAACTGAACTACTATAAGTATCTTCTCCAAATTAGAAGGTCATGTCATCTCTTAGAAACACTTCATCAATATCTTAGTCAGCTTAACTAAGCACACAAACAATATTAAGTCTGCGCAAGTCAATGCTGAACAGACGCGACGCTTCACTGAGTCGGCCTCACCAAATTAACCATAACTTTGCAATCATCTTGAAACATGTTTGGCACCTTTGGATTTATATCATCAAATCATAATTAATCATGCATATACACACACATATCCTAAAGATAGGCACAACTCATGAGACACGTTATATACATTGGCCCTAAACCGTTATACATCCAAAACTGTAACTGCTAATAATAGAATTGCATAACTTTATTGAAACATCATATTTGGGTCTACATGTATGAACATGACATAATAAACATGTCAAAAACATGTATCTATCCACACAAGTATTTATGTCATCATTCACATAAGTTCATACAGAATTACTACTGTGTATTATATGTTGTCATCAATGACAAACATACAATCAATCAACTGCTCTGAATCAAATCTCCAACAAGACCATGGAATTCAAAATGAATCCCTATAGGCCAGAAAGATGATCAAATGATGAGAAATCAGAGATCAAAGGTTATTGGAAGAAAAGCAGAAAGTAGCTTCTCTGCTACCTCAATAGGCGAGTTTTAACCCGTAAGATGCATTTTCTGCTAGATTGCCATATGCAAGATTTGTAAAGAAAAATTAACCTATGAGGGGATTCAAGGTATAAAGAAAGCAGATGAAATTGTAACATGCCATTTTAGTATTGTAACAAGTCATAATTTCTCTGTGGTGGATTTCTAAATAAGGAGTGCTCCAACAGCGTTTCTCTGACCAAAGGAGAAGTGGAAAAGTAATTATCCGCTACCTCCAAAGTTACCGTTACAGTTATCTAAAGTGAAAAGATGTTTCTTAATGGCCCATAGAGGTAAATTAATTAATTCAAATAAAGTCATTTTTCTTTATAATGGAATTTTTCATAAATGCTTAAGTCTTCTCATTCATGTGGCATGGGAAGTCGACCGTTAATGGTAAGAAGTTAGAAGTTATAAAATCAGTGAAGTGTTTCAAATGGGATTACCATCTGTTTGATGAATTGTCTGAATTGAAACCTCTAGAAATAATTATTCCTTTCTTTCATTTTTCCTGAGGTAGATTCCTAAGTACTGATTCAAATCCATCGAATTATGGCAGCCAAATTTATGGGGTTTGATGGGATGAACAAAATTACTTCCGACTAGCACAAAATCATGGATACCTCTTCGAGATTCTTTGATATGCAGAGATTTCATAGTAGGCTGAATGCTGAGAGGATACACCCCATTATTGAAAAGCTAAAGGAGAGTGGGTTGGTTGAAGCCACCGACTTCCCTGTTGAAATTCAAGCTCCAGAGATTGTTAGAGAATGCATAGATCGTTATAATCCAGACACTAAGAAAATTCTCTTGCCCAATGATATGGTGATTCTATCTATTGACTGTGACTCCATCTAGAACTCCCTTCATATTCCAAAGAAAGCCTAATACTTAGAGATGACATATAGTTGGGCAGTTATTGAGTATGGAGAAAAGAAGGTTGTGTGGAAGAAGGAGATAATGAAGACATGGTTCCAGGAGTCGAGGAGCTCCAAGGGAAAGTTTCCCAAAACACTATACGACACAAACCTAAAGCCAGAAATCATGGATATCCTAGTATTTCTCCATAGGATCAGAGGTGAGAGCGATGCACTTAATTTCATTGAGCACCATTTCTTCCTGGTTCAGGTGATTTTCTCTCAACATAATTTCATTGATTGGGCTCATATGGTAAGTGAAAACCTCTCAAATGCCCTAAATAGAGCTAAGGATCAGAATGAGTTCTTTATGTCCTCAATTTTTCTATATATCTTAGCCACAATTCAAATTTTTCTAGGAATTCTTAGGCTATAAGAGTTCCTAGAAGATGTTAAGAGTTATGAGTTCTTCCCTTGTTTATAATTGCATAACAGTTATACTGAATATCTCAAAGTTGATGATGCATTTACAATGAGACTATGCAGGGAGTTACAAGGTTGCCCAGAAAGGAGATTTTCTCTGGAAGCCATGGCATTCATCAGTAAATTTGGAGCTTATTTTATCCAGTTTGCAAATTTCTGATACATTCATCTCGCAGGATTCGACGATTTCCCTCTAAAGCTTCCCAGGTATCCCGACAACATGATCATGCTGGTTGAAGTGATGAGACAAGTAGTCCAGGTGAACCCAATTTGTGCGGGGGCTTGGAAGAAAGGATATGATTTCTCAATGGCTATTGGATCCTATAGTTGTACATCCTATTCTGATATGAAGAATGTTTTGAAATTATTCTCAAAGAAGTTTCAATTGGAAACATATGATGTTTTGAGGCCACAGTATGATCCTGTAAACTATACCTGAGATTAATTAAAAATGGGTCACTCTATTCATCATTTCGATGACATAGAAGATTATTGGTCCAACTAAAAAGATGATCTAGAAATTAGGGATTGGTTCTATGCAATATTAACTATTGAACAAATTAAAAGGTTCAAAGTTAAGATTGCAGTTGAAGGCATAGAAGATGACAGCCAACACATGTATGATGATACATACATAGAGAAGATTAATCCCCTTCCTATAATCTCTGAACCCATGCTAGATCAAGCTATTGATGACTTGGGGACCTTGATGGGTGGGATTTATAGAAGGATAGTGAAATGGGTTCAATGGATAACAATCAGGAGGAAGAGGTCAGAAAGGAGGCCTTCATCTCGCCAAACTCCAGCAAAAGAGACCAGGAGTACTCCTGCATCAACTTCAACAACTATCCAAACCATAGCCAAGGAGTTAGCTCAACCAGTGGGTGGAGGTGATGAGCCTCCTAAAAAGATGATTCCATTGGACAAGACATGCGGAGATGGATCAGCCCCTATCATTGGTTCCACAAAAGAAGTGGTCTCTACAGAACCAGTCAAGTCTATGACTGAGCTTGTTAAGAGTATAGAAATAGAGAAACTAGACAAATTCATCATAGTGGGCACACAAGGTGATACCTTGATCCAAGATACTCCAAGGTGAGGGTCTCCTATTGTAGTGGAAGTGGGTGAAGACAGTTCTAGCATTGCGGCCACTGAATCAAATGAGGAGGCTGGAAAGCAACAGAAGGTTGCTCAAGTTATTAAATTGGTTTCCTCCTCTCCTACCTCAGTGAATTCATTTTCTTATTGGCCTAAAGCTACTCCTCTGGTCATCAGGAAGCTATTCATAGAAGAATTGGTCTCTGCCACCAAAGTCACTCGCGTGAAGTCTTGGATAGAGAACACTTTAGAGTGCAAGAGGAAGAGGTTAGAAGAAGGAGCTCCCAGAAAGGCTACTCTCTCATGGGCCCTACAATCCAATGCCACCATGAGAAAGGTGAAGAAAGAAAAGACACTTTCTACATTAGTTCAAGACCCAGAAATAGGGCACTTCACCATGGAGGTAGCGAAGCCCACAAAAGAAGGAAGGATTAAGGATTTGACCACCTCAGATTTTGAGCTACAGTCATTTGATATGGGACTGGCTCACCATGATACTAAGGTGGATTGGTGGAAATCCACCAACATTGTAATTGAAGAAGAGCTCAAGGAACTCAAGACTGCTAAATTCCAACTTAAAGTAGAGGTTGCTAAACTACCTAACTTTATCAGGCAGTTAGTTACTCTAGTTGCCAGCATTTTGAGCGCCCAAACCACTTTTGACACCAATGCTGCAGAGAATCAATCTATCATAGACAAGTTGTAGGAAGATAGAAATTTTGGGAAGATTGGTAAATGATGGATGAAGAGGCTCAAATCTGAAGGGCTGGTAGTTATTGAGTAGCTGGGTGACACTCTACTAAAGTTGGAGAAAGAGAGAAACTGCATTGAAAATAATTTTTAGACTCTCACATCGGAGAGAGTAAAGTGTCAGGAATACATAGTCATGCTGCATGTAGCAGTTAAAATGAAGAATAAGAAGGAAATAAAGGCCAAGATATTGCAAAAAGGAGATGAGCCTCTGATTGAATGGCTTCAAAGCCTGAAGTTTAAGACTGAGATGATCATTCAAGCTGAAGGAGGTTTGCAATAGACAGATGTTAAAATCAATGAAGAGAAGAATAGAGATTTTAAACTCCTTCAGGGTCACACAGAGTCAAAAACAAGCATTTAAGGAAAAGAAATGATCGAAGTGACCAACATACAGAAATCCTTCTCTGACTATATGGATAAGCTAGCAGAATAGTCTTCTTCTCACTTGGATAAGGTGCCAAAACTCCAATAGTTTAGTGGGTGCATCTATAAAGCTATAGAAGAGTTGAAGGATTGGGTATATGTGATTAAGAATCTGACCAAAGATCATTCCAGGTGGCTCATCAGATGTACCAATGTCCATATCAATAGACATGAAGAGATAATTCCTGTCATCACAGCTGTCACCGCCTATAGGGAAAAAATAGATAAGGGGAAGAAAATGGAAACCTAAATATTCCCTATTGTACTAATTTTGATAGAGCTTGTAATGGATAAACATTTGTTTATCATTTCTAGTTAGGGAAGTTGAACCATTTCAGTTACCTCTTTTTGTAATAATCAAACTCTAAAAATCTATATGTACTATTTTGAAAATCAATGGAAAGGTCGGCTAAATTTTGGTGTGAAGAAATTCATTTTTGCTTAGTCAAATTTGTTTATGTCTGTATGCCAATACTTTAACTGTTCCATTGCATTTATCTTTCTATCAATTTGGATTTTTCTTTAAATTGGTTTTATAGTTTTAAGATTAAACTAAAATTCTGTATTATGATTTGATACAGTTAATTAAAGGGAAATCTGGGTGTCATCCATGTATTTTGAGAAATGTTGTTATGAAGTAGACTGATTCATCATCATTAAGTTATCATTGATCTTTTAGTTTAGTATTTGCATCTTCATTATCAGTTCTTTCATTGTCGATTTTAGGATCTTATATGATTTATAAATTCTTGAAATTTGGCTAGATAGAAAGTCGAATCTACTTGCCTGAGCTAGTTCCTATCTAGGCCTAGTTCGGATTGCCTCTTCTATTCTCAGGTTAAGGAAAAACCCCTTTAGATTAGGAAAGAACAAAATTAATTGAAGATTAATCACTTAAGGGAGCTATACCTTCAAATTTAGAGGGAAATTAGTTATTCAGTTACATTTCCCAAATATTCTATTCGATTGTTTCTTTAAGATTTGGGTATTTTAGAGTTAAAGTGAAAAAGAACAATCTGTTTACCAACAACAAGCTTACCTCATTATCCATGGAAAATAAAAATGTCCTTAGGTAGCTTGTTTGAATTAATTTCTTTATGCAAAACTTATGGAAACATTATGAGAACATACACTTGAAGTTATAGTTGTTTTTATTTTGCAAAGATACGTGCTTGAGTGTGGTTGTTTGTTATATTTTGGATATATTTTTAAATTAAGAGTTCTTCTCAATAGAAACAATTTTTTTAACAAAATCTGCAATTTTTATAACTTCAAACAAATTGATCATTTTTCATATTTCCAATTAAATCACATAAAATTACAAGTGTTGTCAAAACATCCCTATCCTTGATTTTTTAAAAATTCATCATCAAGGATTACAAGTGCTTTTCTTAGAACCAACGAAATTAGGATCTAACATAAGTCTTCATCATAGAGATAAATCTTTCTCTATTAGACTTCATCTTAGGACACACTTTAATTTTGATCAAAACATCATTGGAATCTTAATATATCACTTGTTTTTAGTAAACTCAATCATGATTTTTTGAAGAAAACCTTAACCATTTGAGGAAACCTTGACTCAATAAGTAACTCAAGAGTTACTTTCATGCCCAAAACAAGTACAATATCTTATCATTTTGAAACAAATAATAAAAAGGTCACATTGAAAGGAGTATCATTTCAAGAAGAAACACAACCTCAACACGAGAATCAAATTAAACCACCCACAAATTAAACACATTGAGTGAATCCAAGCCCAAAAGTGGATATTCACAACATTCATGACAATAATACTGATAACAGTAACACCACCAACCATGACCATGAGGTAAATAACTAAAGAAAAAGGTGAGGGAAGCACAAGGAAACCCCACATTTTTTTTAATGATGAAGAAAGTGCTATAAAAAGATAAAGATAGGTATTTCATGACCTTATCTCAACTAGGGGTTAAACAACCTCATGATTATGACATACACAAATTAAAACAAGATGAGGATGAGGTTAAACCTTTATCAGTCTTAACTAAACATGTCCAATCTCTTCAAACACAATTGGATAATATTCAAAATGGAACTACTCTAAAGCAATATATAATAGAGGGAATTTGTCCCTTTCTTTTTGACAAGAGTTTGGTCATGATACATTTCTCACATAATGTGGTATTTCCAAAATATGATAAATACATGGGTACAACTGACCCTCAAGACCACATTAGAGAATTATGCACATTAAGCATGGAATTCCTACATGAACCAACATATCTCATGAGGTTATTTCCTAAGAGCTTAAGTGGTCAAGAAATGGAGTGGTTTTCTAAATTATCACCCATAATTAAAACATTCAATGAATTTGTCTCTAAGTTCATAAATCAATACTCCTATAATATTGAGAATGAAGTAACCATGCTAGATTTATGCAACCATAAACATAAAAATGGGGAAGCATTTTTTAACTTTCCTACTACATTGGAGGAAAATCTTTACAAAATACCCAAGAAGTATACCAGAAAAGGAGAAAATGCACATATTTATTAAAAATTTGAATAGTCAAATGAATTATTGGATACAACTCCAATGTCCTTCATCCTTTGTAAAAATATTGAAAATAGCATCAAAATAGAAGATGCTTTGGTAAAAAAGGGTGAACTTAAGTTATACAAAGATACAAAGGGTTTTCAAAATAATAACAACAATTACAAAAATAGTCCCTCAACCAATAGAAACAATGATAAACTTAAGTTTTAGTTGAAAAACAACAATAAGAACCTAGTAAATGATGGAGTGGTAGAAGAAAACAATATCAAACCTAATCCATTCTATCTTTCTAGTAATTCTAGCCAACAAGAAAACAACATCAATCCACCCAAAAAAAACTCATTCAACAACAAAAATAACAACAATAACCAAGGAAACAACAAACCAAAACCACCATTTATGTACTAATTCACTTCACCATGAAGGAATTCACTCATTGGGAGAACCCCTTAAGACGAATTTAAGAAAACTCATCGAAAACAAAATCATAACCCTGCTAGGATAACAGTCCACAAGACAACTAAGAGGGGGGGTGAATCAGTTGTAATCTAGATTATTTAAACTTTATACTTTATAAACCAAATCTGCAAATGTAAATGATAACACAATAATAGCCAACACCATAACACAATATTTGTTATCAAGGAAACCCTGTTAAAGGTAAAACCCCAGTTGTAATTAACACCCACAAATAATGTACTGAGAGTATAGTATCCATGTTAAAATATATTAGCCCTGTTAGGAGCTTGTTACAATATTACAATACACAATCCCTGTTAGGAGACAAACCCTATTAGGATTCAAAGAAAATAGTAGGCTCACTTCCGAGGCACACTTCCCAAAGAAGGTTAAATCCACCCTCAAGGATTCACAATCTGAATCAAGTGTATAAAGAAAATACACATTCCAGCCAACTATCTGATAGCAATTGTCTTTTCTTGGTCAGTTCCAATGATGTATCAACTCTGCTTTGTATCCAAAATTCAACAAGTTTTGCAGCTTCCAAATTATCTTTCTTTTCTCTATCACACTTCTCCATAAGAATTTATCTTTCATATATACCCTCTTACAATAATTCATTAGGTCAGCCAGTTAAGCTTTCCTAATACATAATTAACTAGGTCAGCCAATTAAGGCTTTTCATCATACAAATAATTACATATACCATTTCTAACATACACACAATATCTATAACAAGTATACAACATTTACAATCCATTACATATACTTCTAGATCCACAATTTATGCTCACAATTAATTTCAAATGCTACATGTCTGAAGTTGGCAAGGGAATAGGTCTTCTCCAGAATACATGCCACAACTGACGTCATCAGTATCCAATCAACAATCAAACTCAACCCATTACTCTATCATATGTCGTCTATCCATCCGTAAGCTCACAAGTTTTGAAATATCTTCACCCGAAAGATATACCCAAAACACAAAGACCTGCTCTATCTAGAATCACAGTTACAGTCCAAAAAACCAGTCTTCACTTAATCAACTGTAACATCCACATTAGGTAACATAAAGTCAAGTGAAATTAGGAATAAGTTCAGCACACATCCTTCTACATAAATCCAACTTTGATCATTCTAAATCATCCGTACAGTGTCCGTACACTCCATCCATTTAAGTAGCCAGTCTGTCTTCTTCATAGAAATATATGTTGACATCAGGGACAAAACATGAGTATCATAAGCATGATTAGTAACCAAAACTGATATCATCCAACGATCTCCCCCTTTGGAATTGATGGAAACATATGGTAAAATCCATATGTATCAACCCAAAAGTACTCACTCTCAATACAATCTTCTCAATATCCTCAACACAAATCTACCCAAAATAGTAGGGATTTTCACATAGATTTCTTCCCCTTTTGGCAGCAATGGAAAACGGTGCCATAATTCATTTGTAGTTTTCTGTAAGATGTAGCTTTTTCAAATCTTCATGTCCAATCAGCTAGGTGCAAGATCAACCAAATGTACTCCATAGTATTCTCATGCGATCACTCCCCCTAAGGAGTAGATCCATACATTAAGTCCAGAGAATCATATAGCTCTGAGATCCACTGGACTGATGCACATCTGCATCATTAGTTTTCACTGGGAGGGGCCATCACCCCAAGGATGCCTCTGAGATATTGAAAAGAATCTTTTAGCAAAGGTTTAGTAAATATATCTACTATTTGTTCCTTTTTGCTAATATAATCCAATTTAATCTCTCTATCTACTACCTTCTCCCTCAAGAAATGGTACTTGATGGAAAAATGTTTAGTCTTTGAATGCATTACATGATTCTTTGACATATTCACTATGTTGGTGTTATCACAATGGGTAACCACTGGTTCTTTGAAAATTATTCCAATGTCCTTCAACATTTGTTTCATCCAAACAACTTGTGTACAGTTTATTGCAGCAGCAACATACTTTGAATCAGCAGTAGATTGAGCAATACATTTTTGCTTCTTGCTCAACCAAGAAACCAAACTTTTTCCAAGGAAAAATGTACCACCACTTGTACTCTTCCTTTCATCCACGTTACCTACCCAATTAGCATCATTAAAAGCCTGCAATGTAAAATCATCAAATTTTTCATACCATAATCCATATTCTACTGTTCCTTTCAAATATCTGAAAATTATTTTCACAGCAGCAAAATGTGTCTCTTTAGGATCTTCCTGATATCTATCCACAATTCCAACTACATTGGTAATATCTGGTCTAGTGTGTGTCAAATATTGTAGACCTCCAATCATTGATCTGTACTTAGTCTTCCCAACACTTTGAGTCTCATCACTTTTAGTTAGTTTGTTCCCTGTCACCATGGGTATACCAACAGGTTTACAATCTTCTATTCCAAATTTCTTCAACATTTCCTTAAGATACTTGGTCTGAGATATAAATATACCATTCTTACTCTGATTAATTTGCAAACCAAGAAAAAATTTCATCTCACCAATCATTAACATTTCAAACTCATTCTCCATTTCTTTAGCAAACTTCTTACTCATTTTATCATTTCCTCAAAAAATGATATCATCAACAAAAAATTCTATAATTAAGATTCCATCTTCATTAGTTCTTAAATACAAATTACTATCTGGATTACCTTTTCTAAAACCAAGACGAAGTAGATGTTTATCTAGTCTTGCATACCATGCCCTCGGTGCTTGTTTCAGTCCATACAGTGCCTTTTTCAGTCTGCAAACCATGTTTTCATCATCTGTCAAAGGAAAACCATCAGGTTGCTCAATTCACACTTCTTCTAGATCACCATTCAAGAATGCTGATTTCACATCCATCTGATACACTTTGAATTATTTATGTGCAACATAAGCAAGGAATAGTCTCACAGCTTCCAATTTAGCAACAGGTGCAAATGTTTCTTCATAGTCTATGCCTTCTTGTTGTGAGTAGCCTTTACATATCATTCTAGCCTTGTTTCTTACCACTGTGCCTTCCTCATCCATTTTGTTTCTGAAAACCCACTTAGTGCCAATCACATTTTTGTTCTTAGGTCTTGGAACCAGTTCCCAAGTATTGTTCTTCTTTATTTGTTCTAGTTCTTCTTCCATGGCTTTAGTCCAAGATTCATCTTTACATGCTTCATCAGTAGTCTTTGGTTCAACTTGAGAAATCAAACAGATCTCATCTCTA